>JANHFP010002540.1:285665-297977 GCA_032468135.1 Calamaria suluensis | reverse complement strand
TACATTTTCTTCTGAAACTTTTCTTTCCTTGGATTTATCCATAGTTGGCCTACTGGGGGTTGAAAAGCTCAATAAATATCGCATATTGGTGGTTATGACACATATTTTGGGTGACGGAACCACAGCAGATGGGTGAAAGAGCCACATGTGGCTCTAGAGCCGCAGTTTGCTGACCCCTGCACAGTGCACCTCACAGAGTTGTTGTGGGGATAACATAAGGCAGATGGATATAAATTCAGTTTCATGCCCTAAAAGTTGGGAATTAAGTCTCTTTTTTTCCCCTTGAAATACCGTTGTAGTCTCATAGATGTTCCCTTCTGGGCTGTCCTTTCTTCCTTAAATTATTTTTTTTGGGGGGGATCTAGATTGGGTGGGCAACCATTTTTATTTCCTGGAAATATATGTGGGTATCCAAATAGCTGGAACTTAGCATTTCCATTATGCTCAGCCAAGCTACCTACCCTTAAAAGGAAAGAATTGAAGTGGCACAACTATCTGCCAACCTTTATGTTGAATGTCATTTCTTTGGCAGGATATTTCATTGTGACTAATCATATCTCTGTAGAAGACATTTTTCTCCAGTAGTTTCTCACATTTCAAAATGTGGCCCTGAATATTAGTCAGTGCAGCCTAACTGATGCATCTTTCATTTACAGATGGTTATATTACAAGGATGTCTATCACATGTGGATCCCATAAGAGAGTAAATCCATGTTCAAAGGTGCCTAGAGCAGAGGTGTCAAACTGGCAGCCCATGGGCCAGATGCATCATGCATAGCCCACACGAACCCCAGCTCCGCGAAGGCAAAACATTGCAACACGTCATGTGACGTGACCTGGTGAGTTTGACACCCGTGGTCTAGAGCAACAGTGATAAGTGGGAGAAAGTCACATCATGAAGCACATAGAAAAGAGGTGCACCCAATCACTGATCAGCTCCTCCTCCAAATGACCCGGATTTCTGAACCAAGGATCAACTTGGCATTCTTACAGTATGAGTCAGCCCAATCTCAAGTCCCTTTCATCAGGGCACCATCAAAGAATCAAGAACCACATAGATTTTGATTTAAAAATGTTTAATGCAAGAATTAGAAACATATCAAATCTTGGAAAATGTAGTTTATTTCAGTTTTATTATCAAGTTCATTAAGGTAGACTATTTGAAAGAATTTCTTTATCTTAGATTTCCTTATTGGAAAAGCCGCTAACGAACTCTGCCATCTGTTGTTTGTTTATGTCCAGATTTCCTATATTTACTTTCTCAGTCTCTTCAATCTCTCACATCTGGCTTGAAAGATCCAAGCTTCTCCAACCCTCAAAGTAGAATGGCCCCAACAAAATAGTGTCCTAAGACCAAACAGGAAAGTATGCCCTTCCTAACCTAAGTGGCTACTTCCACCTGAGGATCATCTGTGACCTTCACCCTGAATGGTTGGCAAATTGTCAGATTAGGCCCAGGAAAACTGCTATTTCAGATATGGATTGATGAAGGCAAAATAATGAAGAGATGGAAGAAAAAAACAGGCCACCTGGGCAGGTCCATGCTACAATGAAAAGGCCCATATAGCATAGATGGGTGGTAGCATTTCTGAACAGTACAGGATAAGAGGATTGTGATTTCTGCCAAATCATTCAAATATAGTCCCTTCCATAATGACATAAATCTAAGTGCCACACATTTCTGCTCTATGTTGCATTGCGGTCCCTGCTTTGATTCCTATTGATTTACTGGACTGTGAAGAAACAATTGTGTATTGCCTCCATTCTTTCCTTTCCTTGTTCTAATTCCAGGAATAAATGATTCATCAAAACTTCACCAAAGACAGGAATCAGAAATCAGACTCACATGCAGTCCCATCGTCTTCTAAATGGAACAGTGACTCTGCCCTGTTATATCTGTATCAGAACTCATGACCCTTAAGCTTGTTTTCCAGGAAATGTCCAAAAGATACATTTAGGTGTTTTCCTGCAGTTGCCTAAATATAGTATGTACAATAATATTAATTAACAGTCAACATGTTAGGAGGGGAAAACACTGACAGATGCTTGATATATTTGGTATATTATAACCTTTGGTTATTTACAGAAAAAAAAACTTCATTAATTTGTATGTTATGATTCAGTAATGAAGCTGGATTAAAAATATCTCTCCTGTTTGCTATTTTTAGTTTTTCTTGAACCAAGCAGTTATTATAATAAATATGAAAAGTATAGATAACTATGAGATCAAGTCCAAATGTGGACTTTCACATGAATAGAAAATGTGAGTTGGCTTCACTTTTAACCTGAAGCAGATTTCCAGTTTTCTGCCATAAAAGCTGCCTAATATGTCTAACAACACCCCACAGGCAGTATTTCCATCATGAATGCTGTTTTATCACAAGAATTATCAATATATTTTGCAAAGTGTGGGCTTACTGTGGTCCTTCGTAACAATTTATCTTACAGGGAAAGCAAGTTTTTGGATTTTTTTGAAACCAGGAGAATATAGAGATTAATAACAGCATAATGCTTAACCAGATTTGCAAATACTGTTATCAGTGATTTTAATATAATCAATTAAGATCAATAAACCATCTCTCAGAGTTTGGACACTGAACAAGTTACATCAGTGGTATCAATACCTTGGAAATTCTCCAATGTGGCATATATTTTAATTTAATTTGCATACATAGTAGCATATACAGACTTTACTATTTTAAGTTTCTTATTTATTCTCAGTTCCTTCCACAATTAATGCATACAAGTGTATAAAATAAGTTCCTTTCTAAGCAGAGCATGGATCGTATGCGAAAATTCCTGATTCAATCCATTTGCCATATTCAAACAATGTATTATAATGAATTTATTGGCATCTATTATGAATTCATTTTTTTAAAAAAAAGTTTAAAGAAGCTTTAAATAATGTCTGCTATGACATTATGGACAGGAAATATAACTGTTTGTAAATCCTGGAAGGCTGCTGACAATTAGGTAGCCTATATTAAACAAAACTGAATAATGCTGATTTGATACAAGTCAGCTTCCTACAAATTCAGAACTCTCTTCTGAAACATTTTTAGACCATGTTTTCCCAAAAATAAGACCCTTTCTTATAGTTTTTTGAACTCCGAAATAAGCACTTGGCCTTATTTTCAGGGAGGTCTTATTATTTGGGGGCATGTGGAGCAATACGGAGCTCTTCTTGCCGTCTTACCTGATTTCCAGCTGTCTTCCTAACCCTGACAAGAGGAAATGGTGGGGACCTACTGTGCATGTGGTTTACTATTTTCAGAGGAGGGTTTATTTTCAGGGGGAGCTTATTTTAGCACATGCGCTCAAATGCCCAAATAGGCTTATTATCTGAGGAGGTCTTGTTTTAGGGGAAACAAGGTAGTAAAGTCTTGTTCAGTTTAGTTATCTGTGAAAATGGAGCTAATTATCTGAAAGCTACAATTGACCTGAATTTTATGTATCTTTATCCATAAAAAAGCACAAACATACCTGAAATACTGTATTTACACAATGGAATGCCCATAATTAGAAGTTCCTCATGAAATATTTGCAGCTGTTCTGAACTGTTTTAACAAAAGGCCTACCGAACACAAAGTAGTATTTGGGAGGCAAGTGGACAGACATTGCTTCCTTGTAGACAGTAACAGGCCCAACAAGCTTATATTAAGATCCTTCATTGAACATGAATCTTATTGCTTTCTTTTTTTAAAAAAAGATATCAATTAGCATGCTTAGATTTTGCAAGTTAGCAATGGGGAATGAAGCCCTGCAAAACAGCAACTCTTAAGTTTCCTCCTCCTAAATTTTTAAAAAATCATGGAAGCAGGGGAGGTATTCAGCATTCAAAGCCACATTCTCCAGGATCTCATTAACTATTTACAACATTTGTTACAATAGCAACAAATATCTCTGAGATAAATTCTCAGACTTGGATTTCTTAGATTCCATTGTAATGACTAATACACAGCTAAAGTGAAGCACACCAGCGTGCATTCCACTAAAGCAGCAATTGGGTGTAAAATCAGCAGGAGAAAAGTACTAGATAATGTTCTTACTTTTCTGCACAGATTCTGTACTGCTTACAGAAAAAGCTCTTAGGAAATATGAAAAATGTAGAGTTTACCATAATTTATTAAAATCATTTTTCTTTGTTGCAAATACAGTGTGCACTATAGAAAGATCCAGAGACTCAGCTAGCTTAGGTGATGGAAATTTCAGGGAGACATGAGGCAGTTTTATGAATATCATACTAGAGTTAGAAAACATTTGCCTTATCCTGTACTTTACATGGTAACTGGTTTGCATATACACCATGGCTTTGAAAAGAAGTGCTCTATAAGTCAATATTAACATAGGATGAGCTGTTCAGGTAAATGAGATGAGTTTTAACTAATTTTTTCACAATGTTTTCTCATGACTGCTCTCACTAGGGCCACAAAATCCACTTAGTCAGTATGGACACACATGCACTGAATACGTCCTCTGAAACCACAAATATAATGTTAATAATTTAAACGTATTGCCTTGAAAATAATTTGCCAATTTAGGGCCAAAACACATTATTTCTCTTTAGATTGCATGCTAGAAGTTATCTAATCTGTAATTTCTAGAATGGATGAAAATCAGACATGAAAAAATAAAAGATAAAGGAAATACTTTAAAAAAATGAATATGACTAAGAGTCCATAACAATAGGGACCTTTATTATCCAGTCACCTTGAATAATAAACATGAGCATACTAATATTTCTTCTAGCATTCTAAAATAATTATATCAGGCAGTATATTATTTAAAATCTTAACATCATACAAAATGTATACTTACCTTTAAAAAATGTTGACTTTTGAAGAACTTTTCAACCTTTTGCAATTTAACCCATCTCCTTCTGTCTCCTATATTTCTATAAGCCAATCATGGTGAAACATCAAATCCACATGATTTTATAGAAACTGAAGGTCGCTGTAATAAGCAAAGTTTTGTGGATGGAATTTCAATTCTGTGTTTACCTTCAAAGTTAGGACATGAAAACCTCTTCTGAAATCACATGGAAATGCCACAAAAACTAATTAGAAACAAGTCAACAAATCACATGCAAATCAAGGTTCTCTGAGTGCAGCAGAACTATTTGTAGGGGTTCAAAAATGATTCAGAATTACTTGGAGCCTTCTAAAACTATAGCCTCTTTCTGTTATAGTATGTTTCGGGCTCCTGCGTGACCCTGAAAGGTACTCTTAATTTAAGAATTATAAAATGTCATTGTCGTAGGACCATCTCACAATATCAACACACACCAAATTGTGTGGTCAATTCCAGTAAATCCCTTTACTAGAAATATAAACCACTTCAGTAAACCATTTACATGGTTTCCATCTTGATAATCTGGATCTATTTCAATAGGAGTTAAATACTTGTCAAGCAATATTTCAAGGAATCCTAAGGCTCTTTGGAAGAGTTTTATTCACGAAAACAAATGTGACATAATTTTAGCTACAACTCAGAATACTCTTATCCTTAATTCAAGAGTTTATTTTTCAGATTTAAGATGTTATCAAATTTAGCAAGATACTGTGATTTACCTATTTTGATATATTTCTTCCAAAATCAGAGATAAGAATTATTGAGGCAATCACTGTTTAGTAATCTATGAAAACCTGCTTCTTAATAAGTTAGTACATGTAGAAATAGAGGTGAATATTTAATTACTGGAAAAAGCATAGCTTCATCTATTAGTCAAAAAATTAAATCACTTTCAGAAAAAAATCAATGTATTTATATTTCATTATAGTTTGTTTGATGTAGTAAAAATGAACAACACTGGAAAAATAGAGCCATCACAATTCATTCTCTATAAATAACATTAATAGGCTTATTGAATGTTTACTTTTGTTGTGAACATTTATCCAAACTTTTTTAAAAGAAGAAATATTAATTACATTAATATTCCCTTTGCAAACAGGTATGGTATGATATGTTGTGGTACTTAAAAAACAAACTTAAGTTTAAGTCTGTAAGTCTCTGCAGAATTGGGAAATGAAGGCAAAAAAACCCAAGAGGGATAATCTAAAAAAGGGCTTGAGGGAAAAAAGGACTGACAAAGAAACTGGATTTGCATTTATGTATAATTTACATGAAGTATAAAAATAATGGCAATCTTGAATAGCCATTTCACTATACATTATATCAGCTTTGTTTCCTTCTTTAATCCAGTTGGAAGCCAGTATAATTCCAGGAAGATTTCATTTACTGTCTGTAACCTTCTATTTTACATTCAAATATCAAATTACAATAAAAAAGATAGTACACATTTCTCTGGATATGGGGCAAGGAGCTGCCTTTTACCAGCTAGAATAGATCAAGCAGTGAAATTACTTTTAATTCCCAGTGTTCATAATCCTCTTTCCAAATGTTTTTGGGTTTGTACACAGGCTGTTGATTTCAAGCTAGACAAAAGAGACACTTTTGAAATGAATACAAAAGCCCAATTTCTAAGACACATCAAAGTTCACATCAGTCAGACAACCCTTCTTACATCATCACTTTTCAATAAAATGTTAGGATAGCTTCTGAATGTTTTAAAACAAAATGCAAACCAAATAGTTAACGTTAATCCACCTGGCTCATACATTTTATCTAAAATGCCATTGTAATACAGTAACTCATTTGTCAATTATGTGCAACTTGTTTTTACTTTACATCTAGATAAGAAAGAATGCTAGTCCCCCATTAAGATGGGTGATTCAAAGCAGAAATCTAAACTATCACAAAATTTACAGTAGATATCAATACAAGAATAAAGTTGTGGAAATCATGGCTCATTCTGGATTTTTGGTTTGGTTTTTGGATCAACAAATGGAAGGGATATCCATTTGCATTCAGAATCACTTTGTTGACATTACAGCATAAACTACTTTTGTTCAAGTCTACTGTTGGCTGCAAAACATGCATGTATACTGGGATCAATATTTTTCAATCATATAGCCTTTATTTTGTCAGTCAGTTATGTTTAATATGGAAAACAGAACCCCACACTAGTGTCATTTTATGAGTCTCCACCATGAGCATGTTTGCATTAAAATTTCTGATCAATTTCAGCACAGAGAACAACCATTTATTTATTGTATTTTTGGTGATATTGAAATAAAGGGAGACAAATATATATATATATATATATATTTGTTTTCATAGATTTTCACGGGTATAGGTACACCAAGACCTGCATATATATATATTCTCTTAAAATTAAATCATTCAAGCACACTTAACTTAGATGCAATTGTGCTTTGATCTCCTCAAGGACCTGACAGCAACATTCAACTTTATATTCTGTGAAAAATTAGCTAGTCTTCTACTTTTGAGATTTCATTACAATATCCCTGTACATTAAAGGAATCTTTTCGGTGTATTATATGAATAGTTTATTATGAAACTGGTTAAGACTGAATCAGAAAACTTGGCGAAATATTTCTGCTTTAATGTTCTTTCCAGAATCACGAGGAGCCAAGAACACTTCATTTAAGAAGTTTAGATAAACCAGATGAAGACAATGTTTGATTTGTTTGTTCATTCTTCTAAATCAAGCGTGATTTGCTTGTTCATTCTTCTAAATCAAGTGTATTTAGTTCTTCTTCTAGTTCGTCCAAGTCCTCTCCAGTAAATAGATTTTCATCAACAGGTACAGCATCAATTACACCATTTTCTGGGTTGCCTTCCATGTCACTGTCCGGATCTAAATCACTTTGCTCTCCATTTTCAAGTCCACCCCCTGAAGCTTCACTTAACTTGTTGTCTGAAAAATAAAATAATTCTTATTATCATTTGTGCGCGTGTATGTGTCATTCAGTCCATTAATCTCTGGCCACTGTGCAAAGTAGTCCCTGCAATTTCCTTGGCTAAATTTTGGCAATGATTTCCTCTTGTTTGCTTCTTAGGTTGAAAGATTGTGACTGGCCCAATGTCCCCAAACTGGCTTTGTGTGTAAGGCAGGATTCAAACTCAAGGTCTCAGAATTTCTAGCTCAGTTCCATGATACACAAACTTTTCTTTATTTACTCATCAATCATATTTGATATCATTAAACAAGACTGATGTACCTGAAAATATATCAAAGCTAAGGAACTACAAAGTAAAACTATCAAAGCATTATACTTAGAAATAAACTTTTCAGAAATCAGAAGTCTACTATCTCACTTCTTAGACAAAAGTATGTATTTCAAAAGATGAAAAAAGTTCCTTCTGAGCAGGCAGATTTAGCTTTATTTTCAAACAGAGGTTTTGACTCTTCTACTTGGAAACAATTTTATCATTTTGCACCCATTTTTATGTTATTTTTAACCATTTCAAATACTATTTTTATTTTTAGTTAAATAGTTGGGATACTACACATGTAATTTAAAGAATATTTTATAGGGTTATTAGAATTTACAAAGTATTCTGTCTGAAGAACTCAATTATCAAAACAAAATCACACATGCAATAGGAGTCAAATTTTGGGTTTCACTATTAAATATAGGATATTCAGAATCTAAAAATTACCAAAATCTTCCCCCATTAGCATAAAACAGATTCTTAAATGCCTTACCATCTTTCTCAGTGGAAGCATATGTGCTAAATCGTTCCAGACTAGCTACAGTAATTCCAGTCTCATCCACATCTTTTGGAACATAAAGATTCAAGTCAATATCATTTACACGGACAAGTTCATCAATCTGAAATGGAAGAAACATGGTTTCCCATAATTAGGTTTTCTAATTAGTGTTTCTTATCGCAAAAAAATAAATAAATAAAAATATCATCCTGTATTTAATAATGTTTATGTTCAATTGCTTGTGCACTGGACTACAACCTTAAAACAAGTACTGATGGAGGAATTTAGCATGTGCATTTAACTACAGGATTCTTGAATTGTGAAAGGCTTTTTTTCCTCACATACACATTGCTCTTGCAGCTGCTTTACCTCATCGTCTCCTGTCCCTTGAATATAATGAGTGTCGTCTGCTTCTTCATCATCTGCATCAACTAATTCTGGACGGAACTCAAACACCTCACGCCCGCTGATCTAGCCATGGAGAAAAGGACCAACATTAAGCAGAAATGTAACAATTACAGACAGATTTCAAAACAACATGCATTAATAATAATATGGCTTAATTTTGTTATATAAAAAAGCAGAACATACCACCAATGCTTTACCAGCTTTAAAGTCCGCTTTCCTTCTTTCCATATCTTGCTCAGCCTTATCAATTTTTTCTTGTCTTTTTCTTTTCTTCCATGCAAGGAAAGACTCTAAAGTAATTTTAGTAACATTTGCTCCTAAGGCAGAACGCTGCAAGATAAAAAGGATCACTGAGTGGGATCTTAAAAGACTTCCTTTTTTCTCCTTTCTCTCTCTCTCTCTCTAGTACATTAAAATCTAAACGTATCATAAATCTTTTCAGCAAGATGGTCTGTGAGTATATATGGCTTTGAATTTCTAGCTTATTTGGAACCAAAGACAAGCCTTCATATTTTTAAATTGTGGATTCCAAAATCTACAAGGACTTGGAAATATAAAGTATATATTAAAATTAAGGTTCAAAATCCCCTCTTCACCTATATTAATTTCATATTATTACTATCCAATGATACATGCAAGATGAATTTATTATCATAAAGATATTCAGTTAAGATAAATGGGTGCCCCCTGGAGGCAAATGCTAGTATTTATTTTCATGTCTAATGTTGCAGAAATTAAAAAGCTTATTTTTTTTAAAGTAAGCTAATAGAATATTGTAGCTCTATAAATATTTCCCAATAATTAAAATTTATTACAATTTAATAATGTCTTTAAATGTAACATTGTCAGCTATACTCAATTAATGGGACACATTCATCGCCCAAATAACTGCATTCTTCTGGAATACTCTGTATTTGTAAGTGGCTGCATTACCTCTTTTTCTATTAGATCTTCTAAAGAAATTTCTTCTTCTTTTTCTTCTTTCTTTTTGTCCTTTTTGAGCACAAAACCAGGAGGAAGTGCATGGCGGTACATACAATTGTCACCTCCACCAGGACAGACCCAAAACCAGCCGTATTTGTTGTTTTCAATAGCATCAAGGAAATACTTGCACACCTGCATTAAACATTTAGCATCAATCTGTGTTTTCTATTTTATAGCCACAAGAGAATGTTTCTTATTCCTGGGGACAAAATGCAAACATATGAATTTGTCTTGAGCAATATTAAAGCAGCTTGACAAGGTAGTATGCCAATGTTTGCTTTATTTGCACAGAATGAAGTGTCCACATTCATACCCCCACAAGATGTAATTCTTTTAGTTAAAATGCTCTTATTTTTGTATTTGATACCAATCCCTTCAGATGATATTACTACATTTGTTCATATTAGCATTATCATAGTTACTTAGTAACTATATAATCCTGAATACATCTGAAGTAGCTCTTTATGATTGGGAAAAGGTAGTTTATACAGTACCTATATTTCCAAAATTATTCCTTTATACTGACACATGTATCATTCCTTGAAATAGGATTTGTTTTCTCTACATAAATCTCAAGCCCACCTTCATGCCTTTCATGTCTAAAATAAAATAGAAGTAGTAAAAACAAAGTTGGAATTACATCCAGAAAACATTATATAATCTATGGCGAAATGATTATATGCCTGAGATAGTTCTTATTCTATGGATTCCATATTTCCTTGCATTGTATTATGTTCATATGCTATTACTGGGGTTAATTTGTTCAGGCTAAAACAAACTGTACTTTTGAATTGTGGAAGTGTTGAAAAGCTTCAGCTATTATTACACTAGCCTTCCATGGCACATAGTGAGTATTTCAGTTCATTTTATCAGTAGCTTTCTCTATTAGATGGAGAGAATACAATTAAATAATATATAGATCTATATAAAGAAACTAGCACAAGTTCTTTAATTAAGAAACAAAAATACATACGATTTGTGTTTTAGGTTTTTTCTTTTCAGCTTCCCCATGCTTCTTGTTCACTACCTCCTCCAGCTTCTTTTCATCCCAGTTATCCATTGTGTCTAGACAGAATAGCAAATTTTCATGAAAATGTTTTAAGAAAACACCTTAATCACCATTAACAACCTCTCCATCACATGCTAGGACAAAGAGGAAGATTTCATCTGCATGTTTATGAATATTTAGGATGTAATGATTAATATAAACAAAAGGAAATATTAAACTAGGTATTACTTAGTTCATACAAAACAGGGCAATGTTAGAAAAACATAATAAATGTTTGATTTTAATACCTTGGCAAATATTCATACTAGCATTTTAGACAGTACATGATATAGCATTATATTAATGAACTATGCATTCAGGCAATGTCATCCAATCCCGTTTCCTAGTTGGTTGATAATGACTTGAAATTTTTCATTGAGAAAAAATGCAAGTGTGCACTTTCATGCACTATGCATGAAATTGAACATCACAATATTTGTCTAGATTTAGTTATAGCACTGAACTAGGGCTAAGTATAAATATCAGTTTTTGATCTCCTTACAAACATATCTAAATAGCAAACAAAAAGCATTATTCCATGCTTAATGAGATGCACTTATAACACTACTACACTGTTTCTGTTATTATGAAAGCCTTTGCCATGAAAACCTTTACCTTTGGCATGATGATTTGGGTTTTTTGAATTATTTATTATTTTTATTGTCCTGAAATTACAGGTAGCCAAGAAATATCTTGTTAAAATGGTAGAAAACAGATCTCACAGCTACTTACAAAGCTTCATCTAAGAGAATACCTACCCTAATAAATATTTATATTAATTTACAGAACTGTTTTTCAGAAATAACCTACCTTTTTCAAGCTCCTCATCTCGTGCATCAATGTAGACACTCCTCTTCTCGCACTTCCTCTCTAAAGACAAGTCATGAGAGAATTTGCACTTGTCGCCTTTTGTGCACTGCCCTTGC
Organism: Calamaria suluensis; assembly: GCA_032468135.1. Taxonomy (NCBI): domain Eukaryota; kingdom Metazoa; phylum Chordata; class Lepidosauria; order Squamata; family Calamariidae; genus Calamaria; species Calamaria suluensis. Next base: position 286,033 of record JANHFP010002540.1, on the reverse strand, counting down.
TTGAAGAAGGCACAGACTACTGATTTTGGATCTGCTCCTGTAAATTTTGCACACTGTTTAGTCTAAATTTTTTCACATTAAAAAATAAACCTGAAATGCAACACTAAAAAAAGTAGATTTATTAAGAAAATTACCTTTACTTATTTTTTGGGCTGCAACTACAGGTTTGAAAAGCTCATTTAGTTCTTGCAATTCTTTCTTCTTATCATCTTTCTTAAATTTTTTGTCAGCATCTACTTGAGCAGCCTAGTAAAGCATATCATCATTAATATACATAAGTTATGGGTTAATATTTAATTTAATTTAATTTAATTTAATTTATTAAATTTATATACCGCCCCTCTCCTCGCGGACTCGGGGCGGTGTAC
>JANHFP010002540.1:271424-281612 GCA_032468135.1 Calamaria suluensis | reverse complement strand
TGTCACCTATTTTGTTTAATGACACGTCTACAAAAAAAAATTAAAAAAATCCATCAAGCTCATGAGAGGATCCCTCAGATCAACCCTTAACAACATTTATATGTAATCCATTCTGTGTGTTATGTTTTGCCTATGTATATCCTTTTATTTGTGCCATTTTTTTGTGCCAATGTCTGTATTGTTACTTGTACTCCTTGACAAAATAATAATAAAATAAACCCTGAGCCACAAACATGACCCTTGATTGGTGTTTTATTGATTGGGGTTTTATTTTTTTTATTTTTTTAACTTCTCACTCTAACCCTGGGAACATCTCTGGTGGCTTTCTGTCCAAATCCTACTTAAGCTCGAATTTGCTTAGCTTTTCGACCTTGGCAAGTTCGTCGATTAAACCTTATTAACATGTCTACTGTATTGTCCTTTCCATCCATATAGCATTGTATATTTTAGAGGCAGCAAAACAGATATATGTGCCTGCATTACACCAGAGGCTTCATTAACCTCCTTTTGTAAAGATCACCAGAAAGATTGCGGCAACATAAAGAACAAGAATATTTGCCAGGGTAGTGTGATTTTTGTGGTTTTCAAAGATAAACTAAAAAGCTCAGTGGAGCTGTGCATGGTTTGATTTATCATCCCATTTGTGTTTCAGATACTTCTGATTTTAGAATTCAGACAAGCTGCTTATGCCAGTGGGAGGATATTTTGGCTCTACAAATTTTGAACTCTGCTCTTGACTCATTATTTGTTTCTCATTTTTGCTTAGTAAAACTGATGTAGGAGAATGTTTGGCTTTCTGTCAAAAACTAACAGTAGCAACAAAGATTGTTTAATGATATAAAGAACCCAAATCCTGTGGGCTTCAGTAAATATAATGAGTATTAGGGCTTGGCTACTGCTTGCCCGCCTTCTCTATTTTCTGTTCATGCTAAACTATCTGGTGCTGGGCCCCATCAATTGATGGAATTGAGAAAATGGATTTTACTGATGTCTGTCCACTGGAATGAGATTCCACCAGAGATTTATATGCTCCAACTTTACTTTATTTAACTCTTCTCAGGCTTTGGGCTAGAATGGGAGACAGATCCCACTTTGTACATTATCTTAACTGTAAAGTGTTGGTGGCTCTTTTTTGTACTTCATGTAATTTTTTTTATTTTAATTGTTTTGTATGCTAACCAGAATTGTAATGGTGTTTAAATGTCAGCTTATCCCAAATTAGCAGCTATGAACACCCTACCTTTGCTATATTTATTTATTTATTTAAGACATTTATATAGCTTCTCATAAGGAACTCTGTGTAGGCTCCCCATTAAACATTAAAGTATCGATAACATAAAAAATTATTAAAACGATTTAAACTGAACACACTAAAATGGGTACACACGGAACTATGTGTCAAGCCTACAAATCTTTTTTCAGGTAGTCTCTGGGTCATTCTGACTCTTAACTATTTGTCTCTGACAAATAGCTTTTGTTGATAGATTTGTTTTATTGATTTATTTTATTTATATGCTGCCCATCTCACTCTGACAAGTGACACTGGGTGGTTTGCAATCAAAATCCTAAGTACAGAAAATATTTAAATCATTAAATACAAAGGCAAGACAAAAAAAAGAGATCAGATCAGTATTGGAGCAGCCTCTTCCCAGTTAATCCCCTAATCACCTCCAACAAGTGGCCCTGTCAAGACCCCAGGCTAACTGGCAGAGGAAGGTTTTAATACCCTTCTGGAAGGCCAACACTTCAGGTAGGAAGATATTCCAGAGAGCAGGAGCCATAGAAGAAGCGGCTCTTCTAAGTTAGGATGGTGTGTATTTGTTTATTAAACCTTATTTTGGTGCAACCAAAATTATTACTTAAAAAGTTCAACTTAAAACATCCATGATTTTTTAAAACTAAGACAGTATAAAATATTTTTTAAAAATGCAATACAATGGTATGTTGATACTCTCATTAATTGTTTCCGGGAGATTGGATGAGTACCAAACAAAATTTACCCATAAGGAATAACGTGAGTCACAAGGCAGCTGACAGTGACAAATTCTAGGTTGTGTGTTGAGTACCAAACAAACAATGAATACGGGACAATTTTTGTGTGTGTCAAAATGCATTGTGTACCAAATTTGATGAGTTTCAAAGCAGTTGAGTACCAAGGTACCACAAACGTATACATGAGGAAATTCCCACCGGGAAAGCCCTTTGAGACAGAAGTCTGGCATTCTAATGATTCTGAATGTTGGTGTATTTATATGAGATTCTTCATGCCTTTTAGACTGTCCTGCTTTTTTTCATAAAATTTGCTTAGGACCATTTCTTCAATTATGTCACATTCCAAACATAGCATTGAATCCTTGAATGATAATTCATGTAGTTTCTGCTTGCTATCCAAATAAACCTATGGAAACAGGTTATTCAACTTCCCTGATTGAAAATTTGAATAGTAATTCCCAGGCTGAGAATGGACTTTTTGAGATAGAATTCATTCTGTGTTTGTATATGTATACATGCATTAATTTTGAAGAAAAGAATAGGAAATAGCCACAAGAGAAAGACTCATTCAATAGTTATGTCCATGAAGTTACCAGGAATTGAGCTTGACTTGAGATAGATTTTACTTTTTGTATGAAATGAATAATTATGTACACATAAGAACTAAATACTTCTTTTAGTTGTTCTAATTTACACAGTGGTGGTGGTAATGATAAGAATATTCAGTCTGACATCATATAATATTTCTGCATTGATTTTATTAGGCTGCATTGGATTTTATTAGGCTGAAAAAACCTTATTGGAGCTGGCTGGACATGTAGACGTTTTCAAGGTTAGCAGCAGATGGCAGTCAACATCTGCTCCAAGTAGCAGCACAATTTTCAGAATTTAATTTTAATTCTTTTTATTTCAAAAACTAAAGACTATATCAATATTGAAATACTCTAACTGAAGTTGAAGTATTAACTGAAATTTTAGTATGTATCTGCAACTATCTTCACAAGATTGTTCAGCAATGGTTTGCCACTGCCTCCTTCCTAGGGCTGCTTCCTTCTTAGGACTGGCCCATGACCACCCACCAGTTTTGTGTTTAAGATGGGACTAGATCTTCTGGTTTCTAGGCTGATGCCTCAACCACTACAAGAAACTGGCTCTCAAAATATCTGCAGATTAAATTGTAATTTTACAAAGTTTGCATGTAATAAGAATTGTATGTTATTTCAAAATAAGTATGTAAAGGTTTGGAATTAAATTAAGGAGTATGGTATTTTTTGGACTATAAGATGCACGGGAGTATAACACGCACCTTATATTTTTGGGGAGGAAAATAAGAAAAAAGCTGATTGGGGGTGGATCGGCCTTCCGGAAGGTTTTTTCAGCCTCTCAAATTGAGGTTTCAGAGGCTTTTTTTTGAGCCTCTGAAACCTCTGCTGGGCAGGGCTACATTCAGTGTATAAGACTTACCTAAATTTTTACCTTCTTTTAGGACAGGGGGGGAAGGTGCATCTTATACTCTGAAAAATACGGTATGCACTAAGATGGAAAAAGGTAGAAATATCATTGTTGGGGAGATTTTCTGCAGTATAGTGATTGTACTATCTAGAATGATTCTTTGTTTTAAACAATACCTGTTTTTACAAATGACACACCTTTTAAACAGTAACTAAAGATGTTATAAGATTTGTATGACAAGGGAAAAAAGGTTAAATATAAAATTCTCCAGGGTACAAACAAAAGAGGAGGATTACCTGATTTTAAATTGTACTTTAAAGTTTGTTGTTTGATTTCAATGAAAGAATGGGTAATTCTTGACCAATAAAAGAAATTTAGAACTAGAAGGTAATGTCCTGAGATTTGAATGGCATGGTTTTTATGATATGATAAAGTTAATGTGAAGGTAAAGATATCCCCTGTCCAGCTCTAGGGGGCAGTGCTAATCTCCTTTTCTTAGTCAACGGGGCCAGCATTGCCCAAAGACACTTCCATGATCATAGGGCCAGCATGGCTAATGGAACACTGTTACCTTTCCACCAAAGTGGTACCTATTTATCTACTTGCATTTGCATACTTTCGAACTGCCAGGTGGGTGGGAGCTGGGTAAAGTAACAGGAGCTCACCCCATCATGCTGTGCCAGGGTCTTGAACCCAGGTTGAAGACTGTGTTAGAAGTGCCATATTAAGAATATGACATAGATATAAACCCATGCTGTGCCAGAAAATGCCTTTATTTATTACAGCACAAGAAGCATTGTATAAAACAACAACAACAAGGAAAGAAAACAGTTAATGTATCAACATTTGTTAGAGCAGGAACACAAAGAACTTAAAGTCAAGAGATCAACTGACTGCAGAGGGATTTAGTTTCTAATAATTTTACTTGCCACAATTAAAAGAAAAAAATAATTTAACTGAAATTGATAACTGAAATTGAAAAACATAAAATGAAATTTGAAATAAAATTATTTACACTGCTAACAGGTATAAACTTTTGCTGAGTCTTGAAATGGAATAACAGGTTAAATAATTAATAATAAAATGAGCTAAGAATTTTTTTTATAATGTACTGTTCACCAATGGGAAAGAATATGATTAAAATTCAAATTGTGTTAAAATTTAAGATAAACATTTTATAAAATGGTGTAGCCTTCGTATATGACAAGAGTCCCCAGCCTCTGGTCTCTAGTCCATGCGAACAAGTGAAGTCCCATCAGTGGGATGCACACAAAACTGCCCCCCCCCCCATCTCCGGTTCACAGAAAAACCTTTCCCACAGAATAGATCCCTGGTGCCGGAAAGGTTGGGGACTGCTGCTATATGACACTGAGAAATTACCTAAGGTATATAAATGTACTTCCAATCAATGTTGGAAATGTGGAAAACATAAAGGATCATTTTACCAGTTCTTGATATTACTGAACTTGAATTCCCACGCATCCCGCTCAGCAAGGGTTATGGGGGTAAATGCTGGGAGTTACAGTTCATCAGTTTTCAGATAGTCACATTTTTCTCTTAGGTTGAGATAGAGTTTCCATACATGGAATCTTGCAACATAAAGGAAGGGAGAGTCTGGGGAAATGCACAGCATCCTGGTTCTTATATATACTTAAATGCTTGGTGGGCATTTATCAGTTCACTTTCCCTCTGTTTTTTTATATTTTGTTTTCATTCTCACAGCTTTTTTGTTTCTCTACATCCCCCCCCCCCCTTTTTAATCCTTTGTCTCTTATGATACTGTTAAGACATCTTCAATGGAGCATATTGTTTAGGAATGCAAGATTATCAGACTGGAATTTAAAGAAAATGTGTGACCATTGGGACAAAAGAAAAATGGCCAGGGCAAGAGAGCATATTTCTTAAATCACTATAGCATTTTGAAAAAATAAATTATTTTAGAGATAGATAGATAGATAGATAGATAGATAGATAGATAGATAGATAGATAGATAGATAGATAGATAGATAGATAGATAATTGCAAGCCCTGGAATTCCTTTTTAACCTTGAATTTGGGGCTGTGATTTATTAGTTCATAGATAGGTTCTTGAATTATATTAGGATTTTATATGAATCAGCACAGTGTGTGGCATTTGATTAACTATGTAACAAATGTTTCGGAAGATGATGAAGAATGACAGTTACCCATTTGGGTTATTGCTCAAACTAATTGAAGTTGGCCATGGGCCAATCTTTAAGTTTCACTTTAGCACATTTAAAGCATATGCTGCTCCCTTCTTCCCAATATCTAGATTGGAACTCTGCAGATAATAGATGGTTCCATATTAGAGTCATTTACCACTGCTGAGCCATTTATTTTTCCCCAGTGATCTCAAAGCAGAAATGAATGGAAGGTGTTTTTTTTTTGCTATAAATATTAAATATTATCCAGCCATCTCCTTTTTTATAGTCAAGATTCTCCTATAATCCTTGAAACAGGTAAATCTTAGGAAGTAGCATTCCCCTTGTAGATTTCATCTGTTTTGTTACGAATAAATTTGGTTTGAAATCTGTAATAGACTCTCTTAATTGCTCTCTGGGCAACTTTTCTTTAATGATCACAATGTCACTTCCTGTTTTGGAGGTTTAATTATCAGTTTTGGTTTTTTTCCTTTTTTTTTTGTAAGTATTAAAGTTGGGAAGATGGCCTAATTATTCTTAAAATTGCTACCCAGGGAGAAAACAATAGTTTGTCCGTATTTGTCACTTATAAGCTATAATAAACTATCAGAAAGCAAACCTAGAACTATTGTTGTTTGATGACAGAGATAACTTATAGAATGGATTTGATTTGGGAAAGAGCTTATTGAAGACACTGTGGCCAGAGGTTCTCCATATGAACTATGGCAATTATAACATTTGAAATAGGATGGCAGATCCAAAGGTGACCTATCCATGCTAATTCCAACAGCCAAAGATTTGTCAGGTAATCATTTTCACGTAAAATGTGCAGGGAAGTGTCAATTAAGGCATGGCATCTAAAGTGGGGGAAGCGGGAAGGTAGAATCAGCAGACAATGAAATTAATGTCAAGATGCAACTCTATCCCTTTTGATATATGCCCATGTACTTAAAGAATGAAGCTCACTTCACACTGCTTGTTTTGATGTTCTTGGATTCTGTGCATGCCTCTGAGGTGTATGAACAATGGATATAAACTCATCCCAAGTATGTTGTTCCAGTGTGGATAGGAAAAAGGTTCTATACTTCGAATTGCCAAAGGGGAGAGGAACATCTTGATGTAATGCCAGCCAATAAGTATCAGCAACACATGTGCATGGATATCATCAAAGTCACAGTCAAATTTCTCATTTTTTTCTTTCCATCATACCTACTAGAGTCACCCATTTTTTTGTAATAAAGGTAAAGGTTCCCCTCGCACATATGTGCCAGTTGTTCCTGACTCTAGGGAGCAGTTCTCATCTCTGTTTCAAAGCCAAAGAGCCAGCACTATCTGAAGATGTCTCCGTGGCATGTGGCTGGCATGACTAAACTCCAAAGGCACAGAGAACGTTGTTACCTTCCCACCAAGGGTGGTCTCTATTTTTTCTACTTGCATTTTTTACATGCTTTCAAAACTGCTAGGTTGGCAGAAGTAATGGGATCAACAAGCTCAACTGTCTTAGTTGCTGAGCCACCACATCCCATTTTTTGTAATAATGACCAATAAAATAAGTAATGTCAGAGAAATATATATATAATCTGTGTCAGTCATTGAGACCAGGGGTTTAGTCTCCTGAGCTTTCAGACTCATGCTGGAGCCCATCCTGAGGGAACTTCTCCCTCTCAATTCTAGGAAAGACAAGTTCCCTGAGGATGGGCTCCAGCATGAGTCCGAAAGCTCAGAAGCCGAGGTGGGTTTTTAGCAGGTTGTGACTGGTTCTGGAGAATTGGTAGTGGAAATTTTGAGTAGTTTGGAGAACGGGTATTAAAATTCTAACTGGCCCATCTATTCTCTGCCTCCCAAGTCCCAGCTGATTGGGAGGAAATGGGGATTTGGCAGTAACCTTCCCCTGGATTGGTGAGGGAATGGAGATTTTACATTATCCTTCCCTGCCACACCCACCAAGCCACACCTACAGAACCGGTAGTAAAAAAAAATTGAGATCCACCACTGCTTAGAAGACTAAACCTCTGATTCTGGTATCTGACCCAGATTGGATCCTGCAACATTATCCTGGGACATGTATGGTTGCCTTCATTTGTGCTTTAATTATCTCATGCCACTTATTTTATATTTCCAGATGGTACATGGAAAGAGATCTTGAACATTTAATCCAATTGTCACACATATCCTACATACCTGCCTAAACTCATGGGATGTCTAGAGAAAGCAAAGTCGAAAAGTGTTGTCCTCCAGAGAAACTTTCCTTTAGGCTATTTACACTTGCCTAGCTGATAATCGTAAGATTTATAAGGAAATAATTTTATTTCTAAATTAAGCAGCAGGCATACTGTGCAATGTAATTTAAAATTGATTTCATTTCTCAGTCTAACTGAAAAGTATTAAGGGTGTCAGATTGATGCATGGCATCTAATCAAAGGGAGAGTATCCTAGTGCAGTTTTGTATCATTAACATTTGAATGTTTTCACATGACAATAAATCCTTGGTGCTTGCAAAGTTCTTTGATATTCCAATGGTAACAATATTACTCCAGTGGCTTCATTGTGATCATTTTAATGTGTTTTCCTTCTCGGAGCTTGTTTGAAAAGCAAATACTGCCATTATGAATGCTGCCAGGACAAAAGAAGAAAAGTTTTGAAGGTATTATAGTAGCTGGATATTTATGCATTGCTCAGTGTATGGGAAAATAGTTTAAAAGCTGGAAAAATTTTTTTAGTGAAATATGTTTAGGTCACTTGCATGATCCAATATTTTGGTATGAATTAACTGTTTTGTGACAACAAATATTTTCTTGGAAGAGCCTTAGAAATAATTAGGCTTTTGCATCATGTTCAACTAAATCCTCATTAAAGATTTTAAATAGGCTAATGTAGACCAAACATGTGATGCAGAATCTCTATGAAGCACCAAAACCAAGCTTTGAAAGTTTTGGAAGTGATTTAGTGATTCTGACTGCTTCAGACTTGATCTTTAAATGCAGGGGGATGACAGATAATGAGGTGGCTGGATAGAGTCACTGAAGCAGTGGGCGTGAGCTTGGGTGGACTCCAGAGGATGGTGGAGGAGGACAGGAAGGCCTGGAGGAATTTGTCCGTGGGGTTGTGATGGGTCAGACACGACTTTGCAACTAACAACAACAACAACAACAAAACATAGATTGAGAAGTGGAATCAAGTGATCTACAAATTCTAATCTCAGAAGAAAGGTTCAATTGTTTTTTTGTTTTTTGCAAAGCAGAGATGATGGATGTCTTTTAAAGTGGTACTATGTTAAATCCTTTACCACTTTTTCCATGCCAACGAGAAACTCAGGGATTTTACCAGCATAACCTCACCTCTCTTCTACTTTAATGGGTGGGATGTAGGCTGATTTCAGTGATATGAATGTACCAAAAAGAACACCAAATGTCCGCTACAACACATTGTATCATTCTGAATAGGCAGAGAAAAGCATTGGAAGATAAAATTTTAGATGTGTTTCAGTTCTTGCTTACAAATCATTTGTTTTCTGGCACAGGAGCACAATTTTTGGCAAGCCTTTGGGATGAAGGTGGATTGCTCAAAATACTCTTCCTAGTCATCAGTGGTGGGTTGCTACTGGTTCGCCCCAGTTCAGGTGAACTGGTAGCAGCAGCAGCGGGAGGCTCCTCCCACCCACCCGGACATCATCAAATATGCTCTGTGCATGTGCAGAAGTAGCACAAGAGAGAGTGAACTGTTAGCAACAGTAAGTGAAACCCACCCCTGCTAGTAACCCATCAATAGTGTCCAATGGGACATGATTTTTGAATTTAGTTTTGCTAATCTGGTTCTCTCCAGTGGTGGGAGTCATTTTTTTTTTACTACTGGTTCTGTGGGCATAGCTTGTTGGGGCACATTTTACTCCATTCTCCTCCACCAATCTTATAGTGCAAATTGGCTGAGAATTCCAGTCATTTAAGTGGACTTTCATGACTGAAGACGGGCTTGAAGACGTGACTTATCCAACATGTTCATTGCTATATCATATTGGCTGTCACAGAAGATGGGATTTCAGCCTAGCTGGTTAAGCAATCCAGTAGCGGCGGGAGGCTCCCCCCCCCACCTGACCGGATGTCTTCAAATACCATCTGTGCACACACAGAATTGGCACGTGTGCGAGAAAACTGGTACACAAGGTAAGTGAAACCCACCCCTGGCTAAGAGAGTGATTGGCCCAAGGTGGCTTTCATAGCTAAGATGGGACTAGAACTCACTGTTTTCTACTTTCCAGCCTGGTATCTTAGCTGCTAGATCAAGCTGGGTCTCATCTGGCTTTCATTTAGCATTTCGTGCTCAGTATATATCTGTATCACAGAATGCTAAGAGATACAGACATAAAAATGTAAAGGTTTCCCTCTCACATATGTGCTAGTCGTTTCCAACTCTAGGGGATGGTGCTCATCTCCGTTTCAAAGCTGAAAAGTCACCGCTGTCCAAAGATATCCGAAGATGTCTCTGTGGTCATGTGGATGGTATGACTCAATGCCAAAGGTGCACAGAATGCTGTTACCTTCCCACCAAAGGTTGTCCCTATTTTTTCTACTTGCATTTTTTACAT
>JANHFP010002540.1:259573-271324 GCA_032468135.1 Calamaria suluensis | reverse complement strand
GGTGACAGTATACAGCCTTGCCAGACTCCTTTCCCAATTTTGAACCAATCAGTGGTTCCATGTCCAGTTCTCACTGTAGCTTCTTGACCAGCAAATATGTTTCTCAAGGGACAAATAAGATGGTCTGGTACTCCCATCACTTTAAGAATTTGCCACAATTTGTTTGATCCACACAATCAAAGGCTTTAGCATAGCTATGCTGGCTGGATAATTCTTGGAGTTAAAGTCCACAAGTAGAGTGTATTTCAAATCTGAGATGTTTTAACTTTCTGGGAGGATCACGTGGAGAAGCAGCCATTCCCTTCAGTTGGAGACACAGCCCTCCCTTTAAATCCCTGCAGAGGACGATGGACAAGGCAGAGCAGTGGGAATAAAGAAACGGGAGGATGCAGAGTAGATGGGGCAACCAAGGATTAATTTCTTCAGTTCTCAGGAGGCAAAGGATTAGTGGGCAGTAAATCATTAAATTTCTTTTTCCTTTTTAGTTTTTTTCTCTATTTAGATAAGAGAGAAAAAATTAAACAGTACAGGGAGGGTATTTTTTTAAAAAAATTGATCACATATGATCACTGTCAAATATTGTGCTTTTAAAAAAATTCTGCAGGAATTGGAACTGCCGTGCAGTTAAGTTTATTTTTAAAACCCACAACCCTGTTAGTACATTTTGCTTCTCCTGCTAGTCTCACCAGCTTGAAAAAGCGCAGCAGGGTAGAATCAGCCAGTAAATCTATATATAGAAGTAAAATCTTGACCACCATACCTTTAGACCAAGTTATTTTTCACAAATGATTGGAGAGCTGCATCTCTGCTTTTTAAATATATGATACAATGCTATTTGTTTGTTTGTACGTTTGCCTTTGAGTCACTCTGAACTTCTGAAAACTACCTGGCCAGGTCCTTGCAGTTTTCTTGGCAAGATTCCAGAATTAGTTTGCTGTTGCCTCCTTCTTAGGGCTGAGAGAAAGTGTCAGGGCCAAGGTCGCCCAGCTGGTTTTATACCTAAGGTGAGACTACAACAAATGGTCTCCCAGTTTTTATTCTAGTACCTTGAACACATAGATTAAACTGACTCTCAATACCATTTATTAATTTATAGATTGTACTATTGGAAATGAATTTCAAACTTTCTATAACAGGTTATAGCAAGGTAATATATAACTTATACTATCAGATAAACAAACAATGAATTGGTGAGCTGATCTGTCATATACTTTAATAATAACTTCTGTTGTGTACCCATGTTTTGTCTGTCATGTTTCCCCTAATACAAAAGATTAGAAAGAAATTTGCAGAATTTCTAGTATTGGAGTTACAGATTGGAGGCCACCACAAGATTTAAAAAAAATGCACAGAAATTCCATCCTCAAGCTTGGCCCCAAACTTTTCTTTATTGAATGCAAGTTATCTACTACAACTAAGTTTATTAATTTGCATGAAGCTGCATAGTAAAAGACTAGTTAATCTACTGCTGGTTAACAGGATGAAAAGGGGAAATCATATTCATTTTTTAACTACTTGCAAAAATGTAGGCAACAAATGCATTTTATTCATTCATGCATGCCCTGAATAACTATTGCAACTATTCTGTTGTGTACTTCATTGAAGGAGATTATCTTAGTTGTTGGTTAAAGCAAAATCAAAGAAAGAAAATTTGACTAAAAGCAATATTTCAATTTTAATGGTGTTATAACCATTCATGACCAAAAAATATATTGCAGGTGTTTTAATTTATAAAGAATAGCTAAGATAAACACAACAGTAACCTGTTCTGCTTTCTTCCAACCCAGTGTCAGCAGAAAAAAATTAGGCCAAAACTCAACACTGGAAAAGAGTGGATGTTTCTCACATTTTATACTTCCTGGCTTATCCAGGAATTCATACAGAAAACCCAAACTCTGAATGTTATAAAATTATTTTAGGTTTTTTAAAAAAGCTTTATCTCGATATAATAATCCAGATTTCCATTAATCCTTGAGTCTTTGATTCATAACAGAAATAACAGTCCTAACTGGCATTAAGGAGAAATGCAAAATTAACAAGTGGAGAAGAATCTTGATAGCATGGAGGTCTTGTGCTTGGGTTGCTCCTCTACAATCATTCAAAGTAGCTTCTTGTTTTAGGAGCTTTTCTGATGAAGCCAAAGCTGGCTGTTCAGGAAGAAGAGATAAGCAAGGGGAGAAAACCAACCCCTTGAAAGTAAATTAAGTCCAAGGTCAACTTTGACCCCACTGCTTCACGGCAGCCACTTTATGTATTATCTCTGGATACTGCATTTTCATCTCGGTTTTACTGCTGCCATGGACATGTATTCAGTGTTATTGTCATAAGTGTTGGCACATTGGCAAACCTGGGAACAGAAAGGAGATGATGTGGATTCTGATTAATAATTTTGATGAATGATCTTAACTCTTTTCTTTTCTTTTGAAATGACCAAAACTATGCAAAAGTGAAATAATGGCAAATTCACGGTAAAAAATAAAAAGATTCACCCCTGTTCACTTTCTGCTTGATGTTTTCTAAATGACTTCAGAGCTTGGCAGGGCCCACTATTATTTATCAATTCTTTTGTAATTCAGAGGAATTGCTTTCTTTGATATTTTTGCTGATGTTCACAGCATTCTTTCTCCCTTCTCCCTAGTTCCAAAACTTCAGGCCACTAAATCAATAAACAACTCCATTTTATGCAAATTAAAAGTAAACTGCTATCACTTGTGACTGAATTCCAATAGTAAATAAATGGCTTAGATTTATTCATCAAAGTGGTTTCCATTCCACATACTGACACTGTATGCCTCTGAATCTCACAAAATGGAAATTCCATTACTCTTATCTTTGGCAGAAACTGGACTTGAAGAAAGCTGTGGAAATCACTTACCGCACTTCTAAAACACCTTATTGAAGAAAAGATGCAGGCAACAAATAAAAAAACTACGAGCCCAATAAGTATCCATGATGTAAGCTCCGATAGCCAGCAAGATTTTTCTGAATCTGGGAAAGAATCAAATTTGTGTTTATAATTAAGACTTGAGACTAACAGACACTATTGTAAATTGTATAGTATAGTCCCAAAACTTGGCCAATTTTCCTTTTGAACTGGCTGGTGATCAGCTATGTCCATAAATGTCTCTTGACATATGATTATAGACACAGGGAGAAAGAAGGGATGAAGTGAACTTAGCCAAGATGCCAACCATCCTGTTCTTGTGACTCAGAAATGAAGTTTGACTAGAAGAACCACTGGTCTGCTACTCTTCCATCTTCAGCAGTGTATTCTGGGTTGGATTTCTTTCTTATTGGATTTCTTTCGTGCTTTCTGTTGAACAGTTCAGAATATGCATCAGCATGCCTACCGTTCCTGCCCTAATGTTCTCTTCATTTGTATTCATTTTTGTATTCAGTTCATGCTTATACATATATATTACCTAATATGTGATCGACAAAATGAATGAATGAATGAATGAATGAATGAATGAATGAATGAATGAATGAATGAATGAATGAATGAATAAAAAATAGATGGGAAATGGATTGAGCATCCCGCCTTGATGACCAGTCCACAGTGTTGTTATGTACTTTCTATTATGCACAAAAATTGGCACAAAATCCTGTAATTGTAGAAATAAAAGGCTGGGACTGTTGGGAGAGAGAGAGAGAGAGAGAGAGTGGACAATGATGCTACTGACAGTTCAGACTAGAGTATGAGATAAAGAGGCTTCTTGGCAGAGAAAGTAGGAGCCTACAAGGAAATTGGAATTGGATGATAGGGGAGAGGTCACTCTGAAAAGATGAGAAGAAACAAATCTTAAGAGTTTCAAAAAGATATTAAAGTTGTGCGTAGTAAGCATGAATTATCTGTTCTTACTAGAAGCATCTTAGGTGATAATGGATCTCTGGAGTCATTGCCACTGTATGAATCATTACATGGATATGATGGAAAAAGATTGGTTTTCAATGAGAAAAATATATTTTAGAGGTATATTCAAACCTAGATTTAGCTATACAGTATCTTAATCTCATTCCTTTCATTTTTTTTCATTTTGCTTGCTACTTCTTATTCCTAGTCTGCACATGTTGTTTAGCAGAAAAGGAATGGTATAATTATGCATTTGTAGGTATAAGGTAATATGAAATTAGTTCTATCCAAAGAGTCCAATTGGCCCCTTTTTCTTGCTTCAGTGCTGATGGCAGAACAGCATTTACTATCATAGTCCAAGGGGGCAAAATATCTTAATTCCTTGATCGGATGAACCATGCCTCTAATCTAGTCAATGGATCAAATGTGATCAGCTCTTCCCCATTTATTTTCTCAACTATCATGTGTTAGATAGGTTAATAAACAGAATATACCAAACCTACAAGCCTCATAGTCACCTAGCCTGTTTTCCCCAAAATAAGACATCCCCTGATAATAAGCCCTTTAGAGTGCATGGCAATAAGGTCAAGCACTTATTTCAGGGTTCAAAAAAATATAAGACAGAGTCTTATTTTGGAGAAAACAAGGTTTTATCTCCAACACATCATCATTTCATGCTAAACTCATATGTAGTTTATGAGGTCTGTGCATTTCAAAATATTTACAGATAAAGAACATGTCTAGCTTCAGCTTTTAAAACAGATATGACATAATATATAATTTTTGGAGTTAAGCTTGGATTGCTTAGATGATGGTAAATAATGAACTAATGAAAATGTTAATAATTTTTCCTCTAAGACATCCCTTCTCTGTCTCTTAATTAAGATTTAAAATTTCTGAAACTATGGATTACTTTTCAAAATAATGTGCTTTTAAATATGCCCAAAGAATATACACACCTTATTGATCATTAAATTAATATATATAGCATTTTTATGAAGTGGAAATGAAGTTATTTAAACCAAAAGGATATGCTCTCTTTTTAAAAACAATCTCCTTGTAAGATAATACCTTAACTTTGCATCTTATATATTAGAGGGAAATTCACAGTTCATATCAGAGCTTTTTTCCTCCAGCTAAATTCCAAGTCTTTATGATTCAAATCGGCAGGAGTAACCACCAGCTGTGTGTTCTGTTTTAAAACCATTTATTCAGTTACAGTAATGTGTCTTCTTTTAAAAACACCAATTGTAACTTTCATAGCAGCCTTTTCTTTTTCTTCATTTTTAGTCAGTAACATTGCTATGCCGGGGAAGTTTTCCCATCTCTCTCTCAAGTGTACCATCACTTTGATTTAGAATATACATTTTATTTTTTATTTCCTGGGTTATTATGGTCCTATTGACACTTTGCTCTTTTATAATAGTACCTTCTTAAACATTCCTTATGTGTTTTCCTATCATTGTTCCCAGTCGGTTTGGCAGAGGAAAAATTGCTTCTCTTCCTTTCATGCCCAAAAGAGGATATATTTGTTGGATTCTTATACATCAAATGTAGGACCTCAATTTGGTGACACAGTGGCTGATGCGACAATCTTCCTTTTTTCAGTGTGTAATCACCATCCAGTAGTCTGCAACAGCCTTCAAAGCCTTCTATGAAGACCCAAGAGAATACATATATAACAGTAAAAACATAACAAAAACCTCCTGCCTCCCTCTCCGCCATTTTATAACATGAAAACGAATGCAGAGAAAAAGCCATGAAATTCCCAAAGCTATGTGAGAACAAGGTACAAAAAATGAAACCTGTGTTGCAGAAAAAAAAAAGAAACCAGAGCCAGATATTAGTGTAACGTTATTTTAGAGGGTGAAAAGGGCTTGCTTTCCTGAAATTGATTGAACATGGAATGAACACTTGCCATCCTACACAGAACAAGATGTTGGTGTTCCTGTTAGAATTGTAGCAGTGCTTGCTAAGAGCCTACATCTGTTTCTTCCTAAATAATTTCCACTTTATTCTAGAAAGTGTGTTTACTGTCTCAGTCCTTAGTTTATGAAGGTTCTGCAGGCAGTTTAGAGTTTAAAGCAGCTCTTTTCTTTATGAGCTATTGACATCCCTGTGTGTGGCCCTTTCATTAATCATTTCTTGAACTCCCTTTCCTTCCAGCCACCAGCGTTAATGAAATCAGACCTTTAATTGCACAATTCCTCAGGGCGGCCATAACTATCCACCTTCCCAATTTGCTTGTCATTTGTTTTATCCCTAGACTTGAACGAGAGCAAAAACCATGTTTCGTTGGTGTTTTTTTTTTGTTGTTGTTGTTTCGAAATGACATTCATGCAAAGGCAAAACGAGAGTTTAAAACAAATGAAAGGAAACAAACAAAATGCCATTTATGGAGGTGATGCATGGTAATGGCACTGCAACAGGGAAATAAATGGCAAGTGATGGAGCAAGGCAAAGCTGGGGAAATCACACCATCTCCTTCTTGCATTGCCTGCTGCAAAAATACTGTGGTCAACCAACACGGGTAGTCTAGCCTTTCAATCTGGCTGCCTGTAGTCAGAGGAGAAAAGGCAGTCTTAAAAATAAAGTTGGGAAATACAGAATTAGAATGGCTCAGCTGTAATATCATCTGGTTGTGTGGGGGTGGGGGGGTTGTAATAACTAAGAGAATGAATAATAAAATAACTCCCTTTGGAACAATACATACAAAGACAATATGAAAATCTATAACTCATTAAAACAAGACAGTCCAAAGAAAAAAACAAGAAAGAACTAAGACACCATATAACAGTTTCTGGAGACACACCAGAGAGAGAAGGAGAGAGAGAGACACACAGAGACACAGAGACACACGCACACACGCACACACACAGATATTGGACCGCATAACATTCTGGCCCTAGTGCTTGGGGTAAGATCCATTTTTAGCAACCAACTTCTTGGCCAAAGGGTCAAGACTACCTAGAGTTCAGATTGACTCCTATGATTTCATGAAAACATGTTATAATGTGCAAATAAGCCACTGTGTTTTGGGACATTTCCCCCTAATCTACTAATATAGCTTGCAGCACAGGAATTTTTGGTTCTCTTCCATTCACATAATAACCAGGGATAATTATGCTTAGCTTTTGGGAATCTCCCAAGGTCAAAAGGTCCAAGCCCATAACTGAGCAAGTAAGTGATGAACAAATTGGAAATATGGAAGCAGATTGTATGTAATGGAACAGAAAATAAGCATCTAAAGCAGGAATCATTTTCAGATTGATCTCCCCTTGAAGTGATTGATAAAATCTGAGATGAATTGTGAACTTTTAAGGTAATTGGTACAGAAATGGAAAAGCTCATTACTATAATTGCTTTTTCTGTGCTACAGCTCAGTTCTCATTTAAGCAAGCAAATAAATGGAACAAGTACCTTGTTGATTCTTGTTGACTGCCTATACCATATCCCTGAAATCTGCATTTCAGGTATTACTTATGTCTATATATTTCCAATTGAAAACCTGGCCTAAGTAATCATTTTAAAAATATATTTTGAATCGTGGCCATGTTCTATTTGGAGCCAGTTGGCCTATTGATTTTGCTTAAAAATATCTAGAAGCTGGATATCTGGCTTCATTGCACAGTAATAATACAGGTAGTCCTTGATTTACATCAGTTCATTCAGTGACAGTTCAAAGTTACAACATTATGAACATTTTTCATGCTTATGAACATTGCAGCATCCCCATGGTCACATGATCAAAATTCAGATGCTTGGCAATTGATACCTATATTATGACGGTGGCAGTGTCCTGGGGTCATACAATCCCCTTTTGCAACCTTCTGATAAAGCAGACTCAATGGGGAAACTACATTCACTCAACAATCTTGTTACCAACTTAAAAACTGCAGTGATTCACTTAACAACTGTGGCAAGAAAGGTTGTAAAATGGGGCAAAGCTCACTTAACAAGTGTTATCTGAAGAAGATGGAAGATATGCCAGAGGTTCAACCATACAAGACAGATCTCATCAGAGGAGACAGACAAAGGGTGTCTCCAACATAAACAATATTATTGTTGTTAGTCACAAAGCTGTGTCCAACCCATCACAACCCCCTGGACAATGTTTCTCCAGGCCTTCCTGTCCTCCACCATCCTCTGAAGTCTACCTAATCTCACACCCACTGCTTCAGTGACTCCATCCAGCCACCTCGTTCTCTGTCATCCCCTTCTTCTTTGGCCCTCAATCTGGGGACAGCATTACATTCTTCTCCAGTGAGTCCTTCCTTCTCATTAGGTGGCCAAAGTATTTGAATTTCATCTTCAGGATCTGGCCTTCTAAAAAGCAGTCAGGGTTGATCTCCTCTAGATTTGATTGCTTTGCAGTCCAAAATAAACAATCTAGTACAGAAACCAGTCGGCACCTGGGTCAACAAAACCCCCACTAGAGGTTTGCAGTTCCTGAACATCTGGCAAAAAATGTGCATCCTTCTAGCTGACAACATGCAGCAGACGGAAGTCAAGAAGAAAATCAGAAGTGAATAAATCATGATAGCGAAGAAGGTCTTATAATCCATACTCAGTGAGGGGGAATACCATATAGGCAATCAACAGGCAATCCTAGTTATCAGATAAAGAATTGGAATAGCGGACTGCACTCAAGCAGCACTAAAGACCCTGGATGGAGACCAGAAAAATAATGGCAATGAATCATGCCCTTAATTCTTGCAGGGATGTTGATAGACTCTCCTTTCTAAAGAAAATAGGTGGGCATTGAATGTTGCAAGTACATCAGACAGCTGAAGAAGAAAAAAAAAGACATTGGAAGCATTCTGAAAGATACTGAACAAGATGTACTGAAGCTAATGAATCATGAAGGCTTATTGAATACTGGAGAGACCAAACTGGCTTACGAGACAGACCCCATCTATTCTCTGCCTCTCAAGTCCCAGCTGATTGGGAGGAAAGGGGGATTTTGCAGTAACCTTCCCCTGGAGAGGGGAGGGAATGGAGATTTTACAGTATCCTTCCCCTGCCACCCCCCCAAAGCCATGCCATGTAGTATGACTGTGGCAAAAGGAAACAAAGGTAGTACCAATAGCAGAAGGTGCCTTGAGGGCAAACCAAAAACATCTGGAGCACCACTTGAACACCATGAGCATTGACAAAATCGTCACCAGTCAACTGCAAAAGGCAGCTTTACTTGGAACAGCTTACATTCCACCACAATTCATTTAACACTGTCAAACAACAACATCTAACAGATGCTTGGGAAGGACTCGATTCATGGACAAAAAAGCCCAATCCAGTTTAAACATCTGTGTGACTGACCATAATAAATTAATATAATAAGTAAGTATGTGTGCACAATTAATGTAGGTAATGTACCAGTATATATAACAAAACTCTGAGTAGCTGATTTCAGCTCTGGACACTAGAACACTTTTAAGTTATTTATTATTAGATTTCATATACTGGTGACAACTGAAGTCTACTAGCAGTTTCATGGTCCTTGTCAGCCATGCACAATGGGTCTCACTTGGATTACTGCAAGAAGGCATCCTGAAGCTTCCCACGCACCTATTCTATTTGGCACTTACAACTGTGGAAAGCGACTGTTGTGTCTGGTGAGCCTTGATACCATGATCCTTGCATAAGATTTTTTTTTGAGTCCAGTCCAGGATGGGCCTAAAAACTGCTGTTTTTAGGCCCATCCCATCACTGTGTTTCATACGGGGTGCAGCAGCTGCCCACTCTCAAAATGCTAAGACCACACTCCACAAATAATTTCTGATATGTGAGTGTCACCAAATAAAATTGCAGAGGATGTGTTTTCGATCTAGTAGCAACTATTTCTCTTTCGCTTCGTTGTTTTTTTTTTTGACAGATGTGTGGTTGGAAGCATCCACGGTGAACACCAATACAGGTAGCCCTTGATTTGTGACGACAATTGAGCCCAATATTTCTGTTGTTAACTGAGACCAGGGGAGAAATCCATCAGGTTCTGACAGGTTTTGGAGAACTGGTAGCAGAAATTTTGAGTAGTTCACAGAATTGGAAAAAACCACCTTTGTCTGGCTGCAGAGTGGGGAGGAAAAGGGGATTTTGCAGTATCCTTCCCATTCCATGCCCACCAAACCACACCCACAAAGCTACACCACACTCACCAAGCCATGCCCACAGAACCAGTAGTAAAAAAAATTGGATTTCACCAATGACTGAGACATTTGTTAAGTGAACTCTACCCCCATTTTATATTCTTTCTTGCCACGTTTAGTGAATCACTGCAGTTGATAAATTAGTAACCCAGTTGTTAAGTGAATCTGGCTTCCCCAATGACTTTGCTTGTCACAAAAGATGATCACATGACCTTGGGACACAGCAACGGTCCTAAATATGAACCAACTGCCAAGCATCTGAATTTGCATCAGGTGATCCTGGGGATGCTGCAAAGGTCGTAAGTGTGAAAAATGGTCATAAGTCACTGTTTCTAGCTCTGTTGTAACTTTGAACAGTCACTAAATGAGCTGTTCATTTGTAAATTGAGAACTATCTGTATATTTATGGGATAGGATTCCTGAGAGGATTTGAGACAGAAGGGGGGATTCTTCCATTGACAAGAAAAATCGTTATTAGCACCAGGGAAGGAATGCATTTACTATAAATAGGTTGCGTGTTACCTGTGACTATTAGTTAGTCTAAAACTGCCAGTGAGGTGTAAGAATTTTCATAAGCTCTGTATGATTGATCTGCACAGCACAGGAGGTTTGCATATTGTGCTGCTTTCTATATTAATCATAGGTTTCTCTTTTTCCTCTAGGAATTAAATATAAGCCAATTAGAACTGCTGTTTTTAGGGCATAAGATTTAAAAAAGTTTTTTTTAAAACATACTCTTTCACCATTTTTATTCATAGGAAGAATTTTTTTTCACAATGATATAATTCAGTGTGATATTTATGCAGTCTACAGATATGCATGGATGCATTTGGCCTGATTTTTTTTTATTAAACATAATGAACACTACCCTGATAACAAAAAGTATGATTAAATAAATCACACAGACATTACAAAAATAATGCTATTCTAAGGCAGAGGTCTTCAAACCTGGCAGCTTTAAGACTTGTGTTTTAATGCTGGCTGGAGAATTCTGGGAGCTGAAGTCCACATGTCTTAAAGCTGCCAAGTTTGAAGACCTCTGTTCCAAGGGATCTCAAGCATTATATTTCCAGTTCATCCTCCTCAAAGGGTATGTATGTCTTCTTTAGTTTGTCTTCTTGAAAACTGCCCCACTTACCAGCAGATGGCAGTCCTGATCCATTATTATTAATAGAGTTATTTGGCCTTGAGAAAAAGTATTCAATTGCTTTGCAGGAAACTGTTAAGACTTTTAGGTTGCAAGTCAAACATGCTACCAAGGGGTCAAAAAGTGGAAATATAGTAATTAAATACATACCCACCATGCTATTTTATTGTGGGGTAAGCAACATTATGTTAAGCGTGAAAAAATCAGTAAAAATAGTAGTTAGAAGCTGAGCTGACAAAAGGAAACAGGGCTAAAAACAGGGCTAAAATAGTTAGAACAACATGCTTCCCTATACATTTCTAATCTTACAAATCCATCCTTGCTATAACCAAGCTATGCACCACTTCATAGATTGCTTTTTGTTCCTTAAAATTATCTCATATATTCCATTTAGGTGTTGTGTGAAGCTAGAATAATGACATATTTTTAGGGATATTTAAAAAGGATATTACATTTTACTTTATTTTATTTTGTTCATTTTGATTTATTTATTTATATACCTGTTTAGTTATTATTTATTCAAGCCTCGTACCCCTTGATGACGGATCCTGAATCAGGAGAGGAGGTACAAGGCAGGGAGGGGTTTTATGTTGAAATTAAAATTT
>JANHFP010002540.1:142105-152217 GCA_032468135.1 Calamaria suluensis | reverse complement strand
GAAAAGCCACCCACCAATCAAGGGCTGCAGAGGTGGGTTTCAGCAGGTTCTGACCAGTTCTGGAGAACTGATAGCGAAAATTCTGACTGGCCCCGTCCCCATCTATTCCATGCCTCCCAAGTCCAAGCTAATTGGGAGGAAATGGCGATTTTGCAGTATCCTTCTCCTGAAGTGGGGAGGAAATGGAGATTTTACAGTATCCTTCCCCCGTCACGCCCACCTATCCACGCCCACCAAGCCATGCCACTCCCACCAAGCCACACCCACAGAACCAGTAGTAAATTTTTTTGGAACCTACCACTGAAGGGCTATGAAAAAGTCTGTTCAGAAAGAACATCAAGCTATCCTCATAACCAAAGCGGAGGAAAGGGAAAAGTTTAAAATCCAGAAAGGGATGTCTTAAATCAGTTTGTGTAGAAAAAAACCTTGTTGCAAATAATACTATATCCTTTTGGAAAGCCTTGGCCATTTGCTTTACTGATTCTAATGTAGCCCAGGTCTAAGCAGTTCCATTCCATAACCTGTGTATCTTGGCAAAAATATGCCTAGAACTGCAGCCTGAAATTGTTCTTCGTGATTGCAAATTATAATCCTGAAGCAACTCATTCACAACTAAATCACAGCGTTGCCCTCATTGGGACTCATCCCAAAACAAGAACTTCACTACAAGTTTTGCAAATCACTACTCATTTGATTGCTTTGAAGGGAATCTTAATTGACAGAATGCTAAACATATATTTTCAATGACATAAGGCCTGGAAAAGCTGTGATCATTCATTTTTCTTTTGCGATTTTTCTACAGTGTGATACTTGCAAAGGTTTTGCCCCGGATTTGTGCCTGAGGCACCATCTAGGGATATGAAAGCTCAGAAAGCAAATATCAATGTATTTAAAGAAATTTCTTTTAGTTATCTTGCCATATGATAAGACAAATGAAATAAATAGAATAGTTTGTACAATAGCTTTAGGTTGCTTTGCAATATCCAAGGAGCGATAAGAATAAATTACTGACATTATAACCATTACATGATTTCAATCCCCTTGATATTTTTTTTTCTTTTGAATATTAGTATTGGTGTTTTAGATGTGATGCTTTTTAAGGACTATTCCACTATCTAATTTGGTGCTTATGATATTCAAGTGTATTTCATATTTCACAAGATTTAATGGCTTGATGACAGAGATGGATAATTAATATGTAATCTAAGTTTTCAAGATGGAGTTGCTTTGTTTGTGTCTGCCATCAAAAACACACATTCAAATTCAAAGCTGAATTATTTTTATTAGGAATGATTAATTGAAATATCAAGAAGCAACTCCAATACATTATTCTGCACATAGTAACAGCAGCGAGAATTGTCTATGTTCAATGTTGGGAACTAAAAAAATATACCAGTCAATGAGATGATTATATACAAGATACTTGAGTGTGCTGAGATGTATAGGCTCATATTAGAAATGAAAGGCATGGAAGAAGCAGAATTTTATGAGGTGTGGGATTAGTGGGATAGTTAGAACAGAGAAACAAAAATGTGTAGGAATAAATGTAAATACCTGTGAGGGACACATGACACAGTACTGTTAAAAATGTTTATTGTTATGTAAATTGAAAACAAAAAAAATATTTAAAAAAAAACACACCACACACTTTAAACCAGCCATTATGGGATAGGGGTAATGGACATCTGTAGGCACTGGAATTTTGCCAAAATGATCACATCATGACATGAGCTCATAATTCCATAGTTGCATATGATATTATGGTGCAAGTAAAGAAGGCATGAACATTATATCTCAATCTCATGATGCACAATTTATAATTTGTCCCCCTTGCCCATCCCATGTATCAATTGGGGTACTAATTAATTAATTAATTAATTAATTAGTTTCATGCTTCTAGCAATCCATCTCCCTCCTTCATTTTTTCTGAAGGAGCACCTATACAAGTCTTGCTGTAGTCCTGAATTTACCTGGTGCCTTGAACTGCCTTCAATCAACTTTGCTTGGTCTCATGCCTGGGATCTTTCCTAGACTAGCTGCAGTTGCTCATGTTCTGGTAACTTTCTGTCTCAAGTCCTGAAATGTGCTATAAGTGCATCTGTCCTTGAAGATGATTCAGAAGTTGCAGGTTTTATTGATTGATTTAAATTTTTAAACCACCCCATGGTGGCAGCCCTCTGGATGGTTTACTGTAAAACATGCCTAAAATATGTAATTTGAATCAAGATTTATATAATAAAATCAAGTATAATGCTAATTGAAAGCACCATACAAGTTAGGCACTACCAAGGGGGCCATAAAAATAAAAACTAATATTAATAAAAATGCAATTAAAAAGACAATTAAAATGCATGGAAAAATAGAAATTTCTTCATATGGTATCAAAACAATGCCGATATAAGCACCTCTCATATTATCAAATTTGATAAGGCAAGAAGGGCAAGGTTCAATCATCCAATGTCTTGTCTACTTCCTCAACAACTTAAAAATCTAACCAAGCAGGTCAAGATGTTGCTCTGGACCCGTGCATTCTGGAGTTTCATTAACTGTGGAATCCAAGTTGCAGGAAGCAACTATATATTCAAAATGTTTTGCAAATTGGTGCCAAGGTTAAAGAAGCCAGTTTCTTTGTACCAGATTTCAACTGTTCCCTCATCTTAGAAAAAAAGAAAACCCTCTGCTAAGTGACACTGAGAAGATGCAATGGAGACAGAGAAGAAAAGTTCCTTGACTGGCCCCATTGCTGCTATGTATGCCCAATGATGGGTTCTGAGTTTTCTTCATTTTTATTCTAGTCATTGCTTACTAGGGCTTTTATCTTTAGAGCCTGCATTACAGATGGTCCTCACGTAGCAAACAGTACTTCCACAATAATTCCAACCTCGGATAGTGTTGAATGAATGGTACTTATGCCTAGCCCTCAAAGTGCCAGCTGTTGTATCCTCCCTGCAGTCACATGATCATGATCCAGTTGCTCTGTGACTGGCTCATGTTTATGACATCACAGCATCTCATGGACATGCAACTTTCATATCTGGCTTCAAAATTAGCAAAGAAAAGAGAGAAGTCTGCAGGAGGTTGCAAGTGGATATTGCATTTAATGACATCATGGTTTTCACTTAACAATGGCAACTGGGAGCACCAGAACTTCTGTCACTAAGCAGTGCAGTCATGTAGTGTCATGCTTTACAACCATGTTGCTGCTTATCAATGCAAATTCCAATACCAATTACTGTTGTTAATTTAGGGCTACCTGTACCCCCATCCAAACACAATAGCAGTGACTGCATTTATGTTACTGATCGGGCTTCATGGATTTATCAAATAGGTTAATGGTCTAAATCTAAATGATCTAGATTCTGATATTCAAGGTTCTATCCCAGTGTAGCATACAGTGCCTGTCTGAACGTTAAGATTTGTGATGGGTCGGTGCACATGCTTTCCTCCATATATTCCAGTTAAGGAAGAGATGCAGTGTAGGAGTGCAGAACAAAGCTTTATCTGTTGTGGATATCTGACTTTGGAAGGCCTTTCACCTGGAGGTCAGGTATAATTTTTTCAGGCTTTCCCACCAGGAGAAAATCAGCCTTTTTCCTCTTGCATTTTAGACATATCACCCATAGCCTGACTATTATTCTCAACTAACTATCCACAGTTGAAACCTTCAAATTTCTACCATATCTAAGACCTAAAATATACACCTAACATCAAAAACTTCATCAAAAAAGCACAACAAAGAATGTTCTTTCTCCATCAACTCAGAAAACTCAAACTGCCCAAGGAGCTGCTGACACAGTTGTACAGAGGAATTATTGAGTCTGTCGTCTGCACCTCCATAACTGTCTGGTTTGCTTCTGCAACCTAACAAGACAGACACAGACCTCAGAGGATAATTAGAACAGCAGAAAAAAACTATTGCTACCAACCTGCCTTCCATTGAGGACCTGTATACTGCACGAGCCAAAAAGAGGGCTGTGAAAATATTCACATCCTGTTTCAACTCCTAGCCTCCAATTATGATGCCATCACTGTGCTAAACAAATAATTCCCTCAACACTGCCAAACTATTTACTAAGTCTGCATTGCTGTTAATCTTCTCATCATTCCCATCACCCATCTCCTCCCACTTATGAGTGTAACCTTGTTGCTTGTATCGTTATGATTTATATTGACTGTTTCCTAATATGATTTGATTGCTTATCTCTACCCTATAACTATCATTGATCATTATGATTCTTGATGAACATATCTTTTCTTTTATGTACACAGAGCATATGCCCCAAGACAAATTCCTTGTGTGTCCAATCACCCTTGACCAATAAATAATTATATTCTATTTTGACTATGTTATTGTGTGTTCCTGTTATGTCTTTTAAACAGTATATTGAACTTTTACCTTTTTATTAGTGATTTTATTAATCATTTTACTTGGTACTGCATTTATAATGTTGTGGGAATGAATTGTAACCCAACCAAAGCCTTCCGGATAGCAATCTGGAAGATTATTTCAAACAAATTGATGCATAAAAGAAGACCTGGGTTGAGTATCTCTCAGAGAGAATTGCTATAAAAGGAATTCCAAGATAATAAGCAGCAAACTTTGGTGGTGAAAGTCTGTGGCAGTTTAAGCAGAAGTGGGCCACAAAAACAAAAGGGGAAAAACATATCAGCAATAGCTGTAGGAACTCTTTGATATTCAGAACCAACATTTCTCCCACCTACCTATCACCACTCACAGACACCCTAATGAGGGCTAAAAATGCTAAGAAACTGCAGGATGATGAACAACAGTCAGGAAAATCTGCAGAAGACCAGGGAGAAGGAGGAGAAAGGGGAATGACTTCCCTGAATGGGGGAAAAATGGTTATGGATCTGACATTTCTAGGTTAGATGATGTTCTTCTATTCCCCCTCCCCCATTTATCAACTTGTAAAACAAGAAAAGAGAGAAACAGAATGAAATTCGTGTTTATTGAGAGCCTACCAGTTTCTATCACAGAATTTATAATACTGTATTGGGAATGGTCGGAAAGAAGGCGGTTGTACAGAATATCCATGCATGTACTCATCAGTCAAATCAGGAACAAAAGCATTCACATGGCCCTAATCTGACAATTGCTTGGCATAGAACACAACTACATTCAGGGCAGTGATGGGTTGCTCCCGGTTCAGACCAGTTTGCGTGATCCGTTAGTGCTGACCGGATGATGTCACCGAACCAGTTCTGACCGTTTTAAGCTGGGCCCTCTGGCATGCCCCCGTGGGATTTTTTTTTCTTTTTTTCCTGCTGCGGAATTGCTGTGGCAGAGCTCGTTACTGCACCTCGCGTCTCCAAAACTGCTGTGAGTATGCGCAGTAGAGCACAGACCAGCATGCTTTGCATGCATGCATGCATGCATGCTGAAGGTACTCTACTGCACATGCATGGAGCGCAAGTTTGCCATGCGTGCTCCAATGAGCACATGCAGAGAGCACATTCAGCACAAACATGTGTAAAGCATGCTGGTCTGTGCTCTACTGAGCATACGCAGAGCATGCAAAGATGCTGGTCACGAGCATGCATGTGCTTCACATGCGCAAGATGAGAATCAGTAGTAAAGGTAAGTGGAACCCACCCCTGGTTCAGGGGTTCTTGGACTTCAGGCATAAAAGCGTGCTGAATATGATACACGCTGCAAGTTCTTTTTTCCAAAAGGGGACGGGAATGAAATTTAGCAGGGATGCGCCAGAAAATAATAACCTCTTCTAAAATTTGCACAATTTCTTCTCGTCTAAATGTTTCTTTTAATGCTGAGTACATTTTTGTGCCTGTGGTGCTTTTCTTTCTTTGAGATTGGAATTATTTTCAAATGAGAAAGATGCCTTCCTTTAGATCTATTTCAAAAGGACATGAGCAAAAGAAAAAGGTTGATGAAACAGAGACTATTGGGCTTTTCATCCTCCCTCCTTCACCTGTAACCTTAATGCCTATGAATATAACTTCCTTATTTCAAACCACACAGTCTCCATGCTGTGAGAGAAAAATTGCTGTGTGTAGGGGTGCCTTTTACTATAATTGTCTACTGAGACCTTGAAAGCAGCAGAATGGAAGACACTGCAGAGGTAATGAATCAACTTTGTGTGTGTGTGTGTGTGTTTGAGAGAGAGAAAGAGAGAGAGAGGGAGGGAGGGAAGGAGAGAGAGAATATTATATCCCAGAATTAGAGTCTTAATCTTAGAAAATGATTATAATAGTCCATCAAATCTGGTCTCCTTCTAGACAATCTAAATCCCAATGGGGACTAGACGTAATAGCAGACAACCTGTGTCTTGTTGGGTCATCATTTCTCACACATTTCCTTTCCTAGACAGAGAAACAGTATAACTATTGGCAGGTAAAATAATTATAGGGAGTCTGATTTCCAACTTGCTGTTGGCTTCTCCATTGAATTTCCTTGTGGGAAGCTGGCAGTGAACATTGGACATCTTCCTTCCTTCCTTCCTTCCTTCCTTCCTTCCTTCCTTCCTTCCTTCCTTCCTGCCTGCCTGCCTGCCTGCCTGCCTGCCTGCCTTCCTTCCTTCCTTCCTTCCTTCCTTCCTTCCTTTTTCCCTTTTGTTTCTCCTTTTCCTTCCCATTGCGTCCTATTATTGTTTACATACTTTTGAGTTTTATTCTATAGTCTGGCGATGGGGAACCTACAGCACACATGCCAAAGGTGGTGTGCAGAGCCTTCTCTGTAGGTACATGAGCTGTCACCCTAGCTCAGCTTTACCATGTATGCACGCATGCCTCCCATTGGCCACCTGGTTTTGGGGTATCTGCCGCTCATGTGCGGGCAGCGGGGTCTATGCACATGATGTACATGCATGCGTGGGGGGACAGGGTATATGCATGGGGGTCACACACACATGTAGGGATGAGGCGCATGTGTGGGGTGCACACAGGGGCATGTGGGGGCCATGTGCATTGCATTATGGGTGTGTGCAGATGCATATGCTTTTGGCACTCGATGCCAAAAAGGTTAGCTGTCACTGCTATAGTCTAATAAAAATGTTTTTTTAAAAAAAAACAAAACAAAACAAAACAGTCCATACAAATAAACCAACAACGTTTCTGGAAATGTTTGATATAGATCAGGCAAGTCCAATCTGCAGCCCACAGGTTCATAAACTTTTAACATTATTATTTCTTTACATTTATATACATTAACTCAGTGGTGAAATCCATTTTTTAACTGCCAGTTCTCTGGGTGTGGCTTGGTGGGTGTGGCAGGGGAAGGGTCCTGCAAAATCTCCATTCCCACCCCACTCCAGGGAAAGGATACTGCAAAATTTCTGGGGCCAGCCAGAGGTGGTTTTTGCCGTTTCTCCAAACTGCTAAAAATTTCCGCTACCGGTTCTCCAGAACATATCAGAACCTGATGGATTTCACCCCTGCATTAACAATATAATTTGTATGCAGCCCAAGACTGAATTGCTCTTCATTCAGTGCAGCTCTGACAAGGAAAAAAGTTATTGTTTAAGTTCTCGTGCCAGTCGTTCTTGCCTCTCTCCCTGCTTTTGCCTGACTTGCATTTTATTTTCACCAGTTACAAATGTATCTAATATTTACTGACATTTAATAAATAGACACAATGGTTTGTTGTTTTTTTGTTTGCTGTGATACTTTTCTTTTGCTAGGTTGAATTGAGTAGTATGTCTGCTTGCTTTGACCTGGCCTGTATATTGAGAGTGTGCTGGGTGTAAAATTAATTGAAAAATATCTATAGTATAAATATACTTTATAATTTTCTTTACTCTCATAATGGGATAATTTGAATAAGAAGCCAAGTATTTTATAAAGTCTGTACAAATTATAAATCTCAGGGTGTTGTTTTTTCTTGCAGTAATCTATAACCATGGTAGATTCTGAATGCAACAAGTTGAACTTTATTGATAGTATAAGCAGAATATAAACTGTATTGCTGTACAATTTCAATAAGCTTCAGTAACAACACTAAGTAACTTCCAAAATAACCCTTGACATATAAAAACAATTTGTATTCAATATAAAATGTTACCAACAACCTTAATATCTTGAGATTGCCTAATGGGAGAGGCTAAGTGTTCAAGAACTGGATTATAAATAAATGGGGACAAGGGGCATCCTTTTTGAAAACCATAATATAACAATGTCAAAAAGGAAAGCCATTTGTAATGATTCTGGGCATTCAATAAAGATACAAAATTGCAATTCAGTGGATTAAAAAATATAGGTGGAAATCTCTATCTTCTTATTTATTTTTTTATATTTATTTCTTAGAGCACAAATTAAATCAATATCATATCAAATGGCTTTTTAATGACAACAAGATCAGAAAAGTGGATTCTAATTTATCTGCTGCAAAACCCAACATACCAACAGCCAGGTGGTATCAGTATTTTAGCATCCACATAAAATAAAGATATTTGTCTATTGCAGTGATGGCTAACCTTTTTGCCGTTGTGTTCCAAAAGCGGGGTTGCGGGCGGGATCACTCATGTACATGCTCATATCCATAATTCATTGCCCACCCACCCCACATGCATGTGTGACCCGTGTACTCCACTTTTGGCACGCAATGGCAGAAGGGTTACCGGTGGGCCCGGAAGGCCCATTTTTTGCCCTCCCCAGGCTTCAGAGGCTTTCTTGGAGCCTAGGGACGGAAAAAACAGCCTTCCCCACTTCCCCGGGGGCCCTCTGGAGGCCTGAAACTCAGCTGGCCAGTGCATGCATGTACACTGGACCTGAGCTAGGGCAACGCTTGCATGCCCAGAGATATGGCTCTGCATGCCACCTGTGCCATAGGTTCGCCATCACAGGCCTATAGCAATGGTGGGCAGCTTTCTTAGGTTTTCCTATAACTGTAATAAAATGAGGGAGAGAAAATGTAGAAAGTTTAAATGATTCTTTATAAGCTTCTGAAAGCATAGGTGCCAATATTTTATAAAGGTTCTATACCATTCAGTTAGGGACATGGTGGCGGGTAAGGCAGCTGAGCTTGTCGATCGGAAAGTTGGCAGTTCAGCGGTTCAAATCCCTAGTGCCGTGTAATGGGGTGAGCTCCTGTTTCTTGTCCCAGCTTCTGCCAACCTAGCAGTTTCGAAAGCACGTAAAAAATGCAAGTAGAAAAAATAGGGATCCCCCTTTGGTGGGAAAGGAACAGCGCTCCGTGTGCTTTTGGCGTTGAGTCATGCCGGCCACATGACCATGCACACGTCTTCGGACAGCGCTGGCTTTTCGGCTTTGAAACGGAGATGAGCAGCGCCCCCTAGAGCCGGAAGCGACTAGCACATATGTACGAGGGAAGCCTTTACCCTTAAGTGCAGGGCACGCACGGAGGCTCAGAGGAGGGAGGCGAACAATGGGGCTACTGGAAGTTTGGGAAGGCCAAAAACAGGGCTGCTCCCAGGCCTCCGGAGGGCCTCCGGAGCCTGGCGAGGCTGTTTTAGCTCTCCCGGAGTCTCCAGGAAAGAGGGGGAAAACACCCACAAACCCTCACTGGTGCAGGAGGCCGACTAAGCCACACCCACCGTGACCACGCCCACCTGCCAAGCGGGCAGAGAACCCCTTGCTATCATTTTTGAAGCCCACAAATGTTCCCTTCTGTGATTGTTCTACCACTACTGTTGATGAAAAAGACACCTTTTTTTTTTTTGGTTTCCTTTTTGGAAATGCAAAGAGATAATCTTCGGGACTGGCAATGCAAGGAATTCAGGAATGCAAGCCTTCCATTCCATTAATATTACCGTACAGCCATCCAAGCGATACAGGAAGAGAAATTTAATCCGCCTTCTTCCCCCTTCCCTCCATTAAAACACAATAGTGCCAAAGTTGATCTGAGGTTTATAGGCTCAGGGTTGTTGATGTTGTTTTGCTTGTTTTTTTAGTTGCTAAGTACTTGAGGCAACTTTTAAATTTTTATTTATTGGGTAAATTCAAAATTAGGTAACTAATAAAGTTAAAATTGTCAGGAATTCGGTATAATACAAGCCAAGCACCGCTGAGGGAAAACATCTTGAGGCCCATCTACAAGAACATCCAGCCGGACTAGAAAGCTTCGTTTTTATTTTATTTTATTTTACTTTATTTTATTTTGTTCATTTTGATTTATT
>JANHFP010002540.1:131673-142005 GCA_032468135.1 Calamaria suluensis | reverse complement strand
CCTGCCTGGGCAGGGGGTTGGACTAGATGACCTCCAAGGTCCCTTCCAACTCTTATTATTATTATTATTATTATTATGTTGGTTGTTTTTTAAAGTTTGAGAAATTATCAGTAGAAAGAACGATTTGTCAGTTGATTTATGGTAACACAAATAAAATGAAATCTTTGTTATAATCAGAAACCGCTGAGGGAAGTCACCCCTCCTAGAAGAAT
This sequence comes from Calamaria suluensis, assembly GCA_032468135.1. NCBI lineage: Eukaryota > Metazoa > Chordata > Lepidosauria > Squamata > Calamariidae > Calamaria > Calamaria suluensis. The sequence continues at coordinate 141,793 of JANHFP010002540.1, read as the reverse complement.
GAAACAGTTAAAAAGGCAGAATATTATTCTTCTTCAGCTCTTCCCTTCATCTGGCAACTCTGTGTGGGTGCACACTGGGAACAGGCTCCAGCTGTTCATCTGCCTCACTGATGTCTGCCTCTGAAGGCAGATGATAAGTGGCATATGGCCCTGGTCCCTTCCTTCCCTCTGACTTAGAGCCCTAATCAGAGCCTTCCCCAGATTCCAGGATTGACCCATGTTCTCTCCAACCTCCTCACTGTCTGAGTCTGCCACCAGCTCCACTGGTGGGCCACAACACTAGAGGGGCTAAGTGGAGGAAATGAATGGACTATGTTTGCCCCTGTGTTTGAGAAACATTCCTCCAAGCCTTTCAATTGAAAGCGAAGCGCCAGAAGACAATATGTCTATGGAGATTGTCAATCATCCAGGTCATGGTTGCTCAAAGCTGGTCTTTTGAAAAGACAACTGGACTATGTTTTTGAGAGAGGAGGGCACACAAACACCATCCAATCAGAACTGATGAAGCTTCTTGGATGATGTGAAGTGTCTTCTTCTTCCTGAAGGGAAATGTGATGATCCTGCCAAACCCAATTAACAGGAAAAAAAACCCAACACAAACGTAGCAAAACAAAAGGTCTTTATCAAAAGTTCACGGGACTTTTTGAAAAAAACACAGCAAAATGAAATGAATTGCCAGGAGTTTTGGCTGCAATTCAGAAAACTAATCAGCACATACCACAAAATGATAAACACGGCAGGAAACAGGAGCAAGGCAGACACAGAAACTCTGACACGAAAAATCACAATTTGACCCCAGCACAGAACCCAGCCCATCTCAGCCTTATAAAGCTTTCCCATAATTAATGTTTGCTCAGGTGTAACGTTCCTGACGTCTCTTGTCCCTGAATCTCTCCCTAGCATCCGCCAGGGGAACTGTTTCTTCTTCGTCCTCTGAGCTCTCACTCTCAGCTGCAGAGGCTAATGGGTCCATGACATCATCAGTTACTCGGTCCATGCAGTTCCCAGCCAAGTCTGAATCAGACTGTGGCTGAGGCACGACAGGAAAAGAAGAAGAAGGAAAAAAAAGCATGGTCCAGTTGCCTTGTGAAAAGGAGACAACATATTTCTCAGTTCAGTGGAAGATAGTACTAATAAAGGAAAGCTGATAAGAAGTCCTGATCTGGATCTGAACGATAGCTTGAAAGAAAACTTGTTTTTCAGGTGAGGAACATAATGATTCCCCAGATATTCATGCCCATAACATGGGGAGAAGAAGTTCTCCCTCACATCAGGGTCCTCTCCATTTTCAGGCCAACAGATGTTCCTAATTGAAGCCAGGAGCCAGCCAGTCTAAATCAACCTTGGTAATGTGAATAAATAGGTCAGCCAACACAGTGTTTCTGCATGGCGGCTGGGGAATTCTGGAAGCTGCAGTCCACACGTCTTAAGGTTGCTGAGACTGGGTTAAAGAATCAGCATTTGAGAGACTCCACACACCAGAAGTGAAGAGAAGCTGAATTTGTCAAAGCACAAAAGAGAGCTGATGGCTCTAACAGCACAGCAGGCATCCCTGTGGTTTTGTTTTGACTCAGGAGAGGAAGTTACTGATTGCTTTGGATGTAAGGCTCCCAAATTTCTTCTTGTGGTATGTTAATTGGGCTCAAGGCAATAGGATGTATTGTTGGCCTGGCCAATGGAACCACCTGTAGAAAGAACAATAAGATTGCATGGAGGAAGGAAGGAAGAAGATGGCAATAGGATGAAGAGAAGAAGGGAGAGGAGGAGGAGGAGGAGGAGCATTAGGAGGAGGAGAAATATTTCAAGAGCTCAAGAGAAGCTCAATAATGAAACCATATAAAGAAAACACAAGGAGCCATCAGAGTACAAAGTACATTGGACATCTGTTAGAATTTTATGTATAATAAGTCAATATTCAAATATTATATGCTTACTGTTTGCCCTATTTGACTTGAGTTATGCAGTTGTTTGACCACCTCAAACAAAATTACACATTATCCAAGTAGTTACTGTACTTAATAGATCCTACCAAGTTCCGCTGATGTTCCTGGACTTTCTGAAATATAACTGTTGAAAATCTATTATCAGGTTTCTTCCAGAATATCAAGCCTACCCTAAAAAGGTAAAGGTTTCCCTCACACATATGTGCTAGTCGTTTCCGACTCTGGGGGATGGTGCTCATCTCCCTTTCAAAGCTGAAGAGCCAGCGTTGTCTGAAGACGTCTCTGTGGTCATGTGACCGGCATGACTATAGCACAGAACACTGTTACCTTCCCACCAAAGATGGTCCGTATTTTTTCTACTTGCATTTTTTATGTGCTTTCGAAACTGCTAGGTTGGCAGAAGCTAGGACAAGTAATGGGAGCTCACCCCATTACACGGCACTAGGGATTCGAACTGCCGACCTTCCGATTGACAAGCTCAGCTGCCTTACCCACTGAGCCACCATGTCCCTATTATCGTGACATTAGAGAAGTCCTTTTTGAGACAATGCATAATTGATCTAGGATCCCTTTAATAAATATCACTAGTTTCTAAACTTGGTTTTGTAGAGGTTGCTGGACATATCTTTTTGGGTTTTTTTGTGTTGTGGGTTAAGCAGAGAAAAATCCCAGCACTTGGGGATGCAATAATGGGAACAATGATGTAGCAAAGTGAAAAAGGTAGGATCTTTGTTGCACCATAAAACAAATTTGCTACATATTTCTTTATGAGATGGGTTCTGCCAATATTTTTCTGCCAAAACTCTAATTTATTTCTCCCTGAATTACAAGCAGACCACCCCACCAAGTAAATGTTTATAGTAGAGTTATACTCTTGGCAAAGATTGGGAATTTTGAAATCATTCAGAATAAGGCTGATGCCTCTAATATACTAACCCTGTTCTCAGTTGAAAATCCTTCACAGAACTCTATATAATTTGAGAGGATTATTGTTAATTACATAAAATAAGAGCTAACAAGGTGTATGGGTTAAGGCATTAAGCTATAAAATATAAAATTAGGAAACTGTGAGCTCTACTTCTATCTTAGGCACAAAGCCCACTGGATAACCATGGGCCAGTCACATTCTTCAGCTCTAGGAAGGAGGCAATGGCAAACCACTTTTGAAAAATCTTGCCAAGAAAACTGCAGAAACTGTAGTTCAGGTAGTCACCAGAAGTCAACATTCACTTGAAGGCAATATAAGTAGAGTAGAACCCTACACTACATTATACTACACTATAATATACATACATCTTGTTGGAGCAGAGAAGTTTGGCCACACTCTGTTAGTTCACTTTTTCTGAAAATTCAGTCTTAGAATTCCAGGATTGCACTGTTATTTTTCCCTGTTGTTTCTATATTTTCCACTTTTGTCAACTCTTTTCTGTTGACTATTTCTGTCAAAGTTAGCTCATTGATCCTCTTGGGCCTTGCCTTATCTTTTGAAGAAGGAAGTTACCTGCAAAATAAGTCAGCATTTACCTAGGGAGAAACATGCTCGGCAGAATTGCCTCTCACTATATGTGGTGGTAATTAAAATCTCTCATTGATACATCTCATGCAAGTTAGATCAATCTGAAAGTTTGCTTTCATCTTCTGATTGAAAATTCATTTCCATCTTCTGCTTGGCTAGGCATTTATTAGTAGTTGCCAACCACGATATTGCTTTTATTCATGGCTCCATATACATTTAACCAGGCCACCCCAAATTTAATATAGCCTCCCCAAAAGAATATTAGATTGGGAGAAAAAGAAAGCCTCATCAACTTCCATTGCAGTATTTCCTTTCATATAAATTCACTATATTCCAGTCCAAGGAAGTGAAGCGTGGCTGTTTTAAACAGTATTTTTCCCATCTGGGATGGTCTCAGGCAGATGAAGACTGTTCCCTAGGATTCATCTGATAGATTAAAAAAAATCATGTCTTAAGAAAGATAAATAACAATAAACAAACAAAAATCCCAAAGAAAGTTTTGCTGAAAAAACAGCTTTGGGAAGAATTTCCACAAACAGATATATTAAGAAATGCTGCACACAAAATCTCCCTATCAGGATAATTCCAAGCATAATTTTAAAAAAAGATCTCTAAAACAAAATGTCTGAGAACATAACCCTATTAATATAGACAGTAAAATGAACTGGTTTTCAATGCATATACCTAAAGGTGGGTCTCTGGATAATAGACAAATAATGTGGTTTTTTTTAATAACAGCTATAATACAAGAAAGCCAGCTTGAAGGCACCAGGCTAGAAAGTGAGGGACCATGAATTCAAGTCCCTCCTTAGCCAGGAAAGCTGGCTGGGTGTCTTTGGGCCAGTCCGTCACTCTCAGTCCAACCCACCTGACAGAGTTGTTATGGGGAAAAATAGGAGGAGGAAGGAGCATTATGTATGTTCACTGCTGAGTTATTTATAAAAATAATAAAGGCAAGATTAAAAAAACCTAATAGATAAAAATAATAGTTCAACCTGCAAAGGTAAAAAGTGAAACTTTCAAATATAAGAATTTTCTTGCAAAAAAAAAAGATTTGCTGAATTTGGATCAGATTTTTTTTTTACTTCCTGTGGGTTTCACAGGGAATGGGAAAAAAGGAAAGGGAAATAAGGAAAGGGAAATGTTTGAAATCAAGAAGAGAGGAACCCTGTCAGGTTTCTACTGACAAGAACGAATATGGCTAGAAACTATATTTTTATTCTGTCACAGGAGAATCATACCCACAACAGACAGGGTCAGTTTTTTAAATACATTCCTTCTTTGCCTAGAAGTCAGGACTACCCAAAGAACCATCTTTTCCATTTAAAAAAAAGTTTCTGGCATGTGTAAACGAAATTTCTGCATTGTTCCCTAGCTATGGAATGTTCTTCCTTGAGAATAGGACAACTTGGTGTGGCTAGTTCAATGCTGCCAGCTCACTACCGCCAAGTGTTCTCTGCCAACTCACTGCCACCAAGTTGCCACCGCCAGATTCACATGGTCAACTCTCTATGGGGCAACTCACTATAGGTGGCCAGAGGGTGAGCTGGGTGGGTGGATGAGAGAGTGGGTGGGCAGAGTGGAAGTGGTGGTATGGTGTGTGTGAAAATAGGATGCTCCCCACTGTCCTCTCCATTCACCTTAATCTCTTTGGCATGAAGCTCAGCAGGTGCAGTGGTGAGGGTGTGAAAATGTGAAACCCCCAGCCCCTATCACTGCTCTGCACTCTGTCTACTCACTCACTCTTCCTCTGTCTGCCTGCAGTGAGTTGTCCCTGGGGCTAGAAGGGGATGCCATGTGGTGACTTGCTGGCAGTGAATTTACTTATTTTTTATTTTATTTATTAATTTTGTCAACAAGTACAAGGAACTAGTAACAGTATAGACATAGACATTAGCACAACAATGGGTACAATGAAAGATATAAATAGGCAAAACATAGCCATAAACACATGGGATGATTAGAAATAGATGGGAACAGTAGGATAGAGATGGTAGGCATGCAGGTGAACTTATGCATGCCCCCTTAAGGACCTCTTAAAAAACATGAGAGGTCCACGGTAGACAGTTTAAGGGAAAAGGTGTAGGGATTAGTGAGACTAACAACAGGATCAGGTAGGGTGTTCTAGACAGTTATAACTCTATTGCAGAAGTCGTACTTCCTACAATCTAGATTAGAGAATTGGCGGTGATAAACTGGCCATGCTAAACTGGTCATGCTGAGTTGTCCCATTCCAAATTCTCTTCTCTTGTTATTTAGAATATCTGTTAAAAAAAACCAAACATTTCTTTTGCCAGGGGTCCATTCTTGTAGCTTGCTGTTTGGCTCTCGGACATTTTGCTACTATCTTTCACTAGTTTTTTTCAAAATAAATACCAAACGCTCTTGTCATTTATTTCATCACCATTTTAATTGGCTCAATTGTTTAATTATATTTAAATATGTGCCTTGAAAGCATTGTGTAGCAGAAATCAGGATATAAATCAAATCAATCAGTTTGAACATTTGTTATTCAGCAAATGTGCAAATTATATTTTTAGATGTCACATTACCCCAGGGGTATTTGTGTGGCAGATATACAAATATAAATAGAAATTCTGATCTTTCCTTACCCTGTAGTTAGCCCTATGACAATGTAATTATTTTAATCCAAATCCACTCCAGCCTACCAGACACTTCCCACAGAACTGTCATTATCTGTGCCTATGTTCATAGGCCTTGCTTCTTACTAGTTTAACTTTAAAAAGAAGCCATGCTGTCTGCTTAGCAGAATGAATAACTTCTACCAACTAATTATTATTTAATCTGCTCTTTCTGCCTAAGCAATATCTGTATCCTAATTAGGATTTCCTACAACGTATTCATTATTTGAGGTTTAGCAAATCTGAAACGCTAATAAGCAGGGTGGCAGCAGGAAACAGCAATGTCATCGTGATTGCCTTTTAGCTGACTGAATTGTAGGAGAGACACCAAAAAGTCTTTTAGTACAATCCTAGGCATGAAGTAAATTCCATGGATTCCCATGGAACTCAGCCACTTGCTTAAGGGCTAGGATAGGAATCTGGTGGTGCAGTCTTAGAGATATCTAATCAAAAGAAAATCCTATTTCATCTCAGTAAAGGATGCATGAGAATTGTAGCCTTAGTGAAGTTCAAAAATTAGCTGATGCAAACTCATAAACGTCCTTAGAACTCACCACCAAAATCACCTCCCCCTCCTCCTCCTTCAGCACTTAAGAATTAGAGAGGTAATTTTTCCTGTGGGAAAAATGTCAGAAATTGTGGTATTTGAACCTGTGACAACTCTTACCAAGCAATCACTTGCCACAGTGTGTATCTAGAAGCTGGTTGTCTGCAATTCTTTGCTAAGAGTTGAGGTGGGATGGGAGGAAGGCCAGGCTTGACTCCAGAAGCCTCCCTGTATCCAAAGAGGAACAATGCTTGTCACTTGACTTATTTGTCAGAACATCTCTACAGAATAACTCAGCACGAGTGCTCTCATCTGAAGGTAAATTAGTCATTGCCTTACCACATAGGAAAGAAAATAACTCTGCCACATATCAACAGCAGTTTGAAGTGCAAAAGAGTTGGCTGGTGTCTCCACCCAGATAGTATGAATTTTCAGACAACTTTGTGCCCTTACTTGCTTGATAAACATGCTTGGTAAACATGTTTATCCAACTGGAAATCACACTTAAAATGAGAATATTTTATTTTATTTGTATTAATAAACCTATTTTTTATTAGCCCGATCATGGATCAGGCTAACCATCATTTCAGTAGTCCAACTTGGTTTTAATCCTAACTGTGGTTTAAATATGTTTTTAATATCCATAGTTTGTTTCATATATTCCTTTTGGAGACAGAACAGTAAGTGTAACTATAGCTGAAATAAAGCTTCTCCTCACACATATGTGCTAGTTGTTTCTGACTCTAGGGGGTGGTGCTCATCTCTGTTTCAAAGCCGAAGAGCCAGCGCTGTCTGAAGATGTCTCTGTGTTCATGTGGCCGGCATGACTAAATGCCATAGGCGTATAGAATGCTGTTACCTTCCAACCAAAGGTGGTCCCTATTTTTTCTGCTTGCATTTTTTTACATCCTTTCAAAGCTGCTAGGTTGACAGAAGCTGGGACAAGTAATAGGAGCTCATCCCATTATGCTGCACTAGGGATTTGAACCACTGAACTGCCAACCTTCCGATCGACAAGCTCAGCTGTCTTAGCCACTGAGCCACCACTCAGAACTATTATATCAAGGTAAACAGATGGAAGTTTCTTATCTGTTCTAGGAAAAGTACTGTACAAATTCCTTTAGCTTGATATCAAGCATTACATGGATTTCAAGAGTGCCTGAAGTCAGGATTTTAAAAGCTTCCCAATTGACCAATCTCCAGTCTGGAGATTTATCCAAGCTTATTTTTCAAGGAGCTTGTTGAAAATTCTTGGACTGAGTTATGGCCCACTTTCTGATGACTATAATTATTTGGTTCAACACTGTTTTCTTCTTTTAGGACAATATATACTCAATTTTCAGGTAATCATATTGCAAGGCAGCTTGACAAAGCTCTGTGAATGTCTTTGTATTTGATACCTTAGCATAGGACACTACCTTCATGTTCTCTAGACAGCTTGCTTCCTCTTTAGTTCAACACTACCACTACCTTTGGCACCTATTAAAATTTTAAACCTTTTGTGGTTTGGCTTATGGTTGCTTCCCTTTAGATACAATTGTGCAAAATTCACCGGTTTGAGAAGAATGACTGTCCTGGAGATCTGTGGAACTTTTCACTCCCTCTTCAGATTACAAGGTGTCTCAATCATTTCTGGAAGTAATTTCAATGGAAGCAATTTTAGATAAGTTGAAAATAGTCCTGTCCCAAGCAGTTTGGTTGTGTCCAGAATGCTATGTACAGGATACCATGAATCACTTGCAGAGATTACTTCCATTTTGGGCCAGTTTTTGGGCAAAGTTTCACAAAAACCTTTTTGGAAATTTTTTTATATGGTTGGGTTGAGGTTGAAATATAATGTTCTCGCGATCTCTGGAATAGTCTGTGCCCTATTTATGAAGTTTGAACGTACATGCGTTTGGATGTTATAGGAGCTCAAAGTGTTCAAACATGAATGGATGGAAATATGGCTCATGGGTGCATGTATGCATCATGGTAAGAGAGAAGAGCACGAAAGACTTTAGTTCAACCCCATTTCCTTATCCTTTTCTATTGTGTCCATAGTAAGCTTGGGATGATATATGGTTTCTAGGATGACAATTTCTCTCTTTTGCCCATTTAGAAATTTAACACTGTTATTTAAAGAAGAACTTAGATGAAAATACTTACGGTTCCCCCCCACTGTCATGAGCAAACACAGGGCGCTGTGGCTGAAATGAAATGAGTTGAAATGTAGTAAGAGTTTACACTGTAATCAATTAATTTAGCACAGTCTTCCATAATAGTCAGCTCACTAAGTGCTTCTATACATTCCCTGATTTAGGGGCTGCATTAAAAACAGGTTTTCTTAGCAGTAGATAAGATACAGTTTGGAATATACACACCTTTGGGGAAGCATGTATTATACAGGCCTATTTTAGTGTAGACCCATATTTTATTTGGTCTTATTTAGAAAAAAAATCTGGTTAAAAGATGGGGACAAAGAAGAAACATTTTCTCCTATGAATTTTCCATTGTGCAAGCCTCTTTATCCTTTTCAGCCTAAATTTTGCCATGCCAAGGAAAGCAGATAAGTTTTAGCTTCAGTGTTTTCAAACACCATTAGTGTCACAGAGATTACAACAGCATTGAATAAGCAAATAGCAGGGGGGAAAACCAGCTTCATTACAATTCAAATGCTTTTCATAAACAAGGAGCAGCCATTCCTGATGCCTGGTCAGGAGGATAACATTCTTAGGGAAGTGCCCTCTCAGAGAGATTTTGCTATGCTCCCTGGCCTTGAGAGGTTTTGTGTATTTGTTTAAAGACTCCTTAGGATAGAAGAGAGCAAAAGAACAACAGATGTTTATCAAAAATATGTGTGAGTAGGTTCCACCCATTTAGTCATTATTCTAGGGACAACAAATTCCTTGAAAAGTTGTAGAAAATGGACCTGATCACACAAAGGTTCAGTTAAGGTTATATATAACATTTAAAATAAAGGTGGAAATTTGACAAATACAATGTGAATTTATATTTTACAATCCAATTGTTTCTTTTGCCCGATATATTATTTAAGAGAATAGCCCTTGGGATATATTGGGTTATTCAGAGATAACCTCTCTGAAGTTTTATTATGAAGTAGGGCTATGTAAGTGTCAATCCTACAAATTATTTCTAAAACGATTTTGGCACAATCAGAATTATGAGCTAAATCAGTGTTGGAGATATATGGATTTCAATTCCCAGAATTCCCCAGCCATCATGGGAATTGAAGTCCACACATCTTCAAGCTCTCAAGGTGCACAGATGCCAAACTAAACCACATACTATACCCGTGATGGCGAACCTGTGGCACGGGTGCCACAGGTGGCATGCGGAACCATATCGGTGGGCACGCGAGCGTTCTCCTAAGTTCAGCTCTGATGCACATGCGGGCGCTGGCCAGCTGATTTTTGGACCTTCTGGGCCCACCAGAAGTCAGGAAAGAGGCTGTTTCCAGCCTCTGGAGGGC
>JANHFP010002540.1:69865-80968 GCA_032468135.1 Calamaria suluensis | reverse complement strand
TGAGAGTGGCTGGGAAACTGTCATGGAACATTGAAAGTGTTGACCATGTACAGTAATTGCAGCAGTAGCCTGGCAGCTGAATCAGCCACAACATCCCAAATTTCATTTCTTTGAGAGGTCCTAATTTTTTGACACATTCTCTATGTTTGCCCACCTGAGCTACCTTGGTTCAGAAAATGTTTCCCTATGATGTTTTGCCCAGTTAAAGGCATGAGAATGAGCGTCCTAGTAGTACATAGATGCTTCACTTTATGAAAGGCACAAAATTTGGACTTTCTGATAGGGCAAAATATTCTATAATGTGGCAGCTACTATTAAGGTGGCAAGATGCCTTTTTCAGGATGAATGCATAGGACAAGTTAGTCTGGAAAAGATAAATAGTCCTAAGTATGCAGGTGCTGAACTGTATATGATTTTATACCTCCTCTAAAAGCTACTATCTCACCAGATGGATAGGATGAACAGTAGAACTGCATCAATGCTTGGCCAGTGAGCTGTGACTTCTGGGTTCGGCATGACACACCACACAGACACAAATCTGTATTACAGAACTGATTATCAGAATAAAAAAAAAACTGGCTAAGTAAATAGCCGCAGCTGTCAGAAGCAGCTTTCATTTATTTCACTTTTACCGGTTGCATTCAAAGTGAGCTGCATTTCTTTTCACTGGAAGCACAGATTCTGTTTCTACAAAGCATTTTTGTAAAAAAAAGAAAAAAGAAAAGAAGCAACACTGCCTTGCTTCACCATTATCTCCGTGCGTAGCTTTGTCAGTCATTAACCCTACACTTATTTTTCGTTTAGCTCTTTGCTTTAAGTAGACTCCAAGGCCCAGTGAATTCATCCCAGAGCTTTTGTAATATCACTGTGTTTCATCAGTGTTATCTTGCTGTTTTCTGTATTCATAATATGAATCATAAAACCCATATTCCCTGGTTGTAGCACCTGTGCACAACAATAAATTTCACAGTAGAAGGAGGTAGGAGTAGGGGAAGAGTCTATATTTTGTCTCTATTAAAGCTTTATTCAAGCTTTATTTATTAAATAGTACAGCCACGGCAATAAAACACAGCTGATTTTTTTACACCCTATGGATAAAACAAAAAAGTGAATCCTTATTAAAAATATGGATGTTCGCTAGCTGTTGTTTTTATTAGTTTCTTTTTTACATGAGCTATATTATTTTGCAGTTTAATAATAATGATAGTAATCCATTTGTAGGGCTTTTATTGAGTATCTTTAACAGAGGGAAGGTTTTCAAAATCATGCCAAGAAAATGAAGAGTTGTAGGATGTGGTTTTGGAGGGTTGTTGAATTAAAAATTACTAGGCAATCATTACACTTTGCTAGGAGGGTGTTAACCGCCTAGTCTGAGATATTGTCCTGCATACTGAAACCTCAGAGATGGTGGCTTGGGAGAATTGGATAAACCTGGTTGAATGAGAAAGCTCAAAGTACTTCATCCTTCCTAACCCTTTGTTCCCTTTTATCACCACTAATGTATATATGTGCGTGTGTGTGTAGGGGGGTGGGGAAGCAAAGTGTTCCGACATCAAGTCATGCCTTTTGGCAACACAGAAGATAAAATACAAACTACAAGGGGTATTTGAATGAATGTAATCTGCTGGATTTCCATTATGGATTGTCCTTGTGACTATGTAGGACAGAGGAAGCTAATCATCAAATTGCAAGAACACAAGTGAGCAGTCAGACAAGGAGACCCTTATTCTTATTGGTAGCTTCACATTGCAATAAACAGGGACATTCATTCAATTTTGCAGCAACTAAAATTGTTTGATGAGCAGGCACAAAAACAGCAAGGGAGTGATTGAAGCTTGGGAAACAGATCCCAATGTCAATCACCTGGAGTACTGATTTACCCTCAGCTTATCAAATATTTAGGAAGTGAGGACTTGGCAGCACAAGAAAACAACAGCCAATGACGTAATAGCCAGGCATCAGCACCCCAATCTACATCTAAAAAGCTACATGCCATATATTTAAATACCACACACAGAGCAGCCCAGAGCACACAAAAAACTTTCCTGAGTCTGGACTCCAGTATGAGTCCAAAACCTCTGGTCCTGGTGACTGGCCCAGATTGGACCCTGCAATATTATCCTGGGGCATGTATATTTGCCTTCATTTGTTATAAGAATAATGATGGACTTGGAAGAGTCATGTATTTCCTTTGAGTCACAGTGACACAGTGGTTAGAGTGCAATACTGCAGGCTACTTCTGCTGATCACCGGCTGCCAGCAGTTTGGCAATTCAAAACTCACCAGGCTCAAGGTTGACTCAGCCTTCCAGCCTTCCAAAGTGGGTAAAATGAGGAGCCAGATTGTTGGGGAAAACATGCTGACTCTGTAAACCACTTAGAGAGGGCTGTAAAAGCACTGTGAAGCAGTATATAAGTCTAAGTGCTGTTGCTATTCTTCCTGCATTTTTGGTTGATTGAATCAGTCCTTGGGTTAGAGCAATTGTAGTTAAAAAAAGACCCTTGAGAGTCTATTCTGAAACTGCATAAAGATGTGGTACTTTCTATTTTTCTGGTGTCAGCAGATCATGATGAAAGTGAAAAGATGATTGCTGTGAAATATGTCTTTGCATCAATGGATATGAGAGTGCTTTGGGGGGGTGTCGGTGTTTATTTGTACTTTAAAATCGATGTCAGCTAACATGTTCCTCTTCATCTGATGGAACCCATTTATTTGCTAATTTGTTTCTGCCCTGATTGCAGTTGGTAAATACTATACTATACTGTGTGCATTTGCAAACATGCACACTATAAAATAGTTGAAAGAAAATGCAACTCTGACTGCTAAGCTCAGAGAGGAGAACTTCAGTGTTTATTCTTGCAGACATTTAAGAAGATAAATCTCTTAACTCTAACATGCATCCTTGCTTCCACATAATGTCAAGAATCAACATACACATTTAGTTTTGCAGCATCAGGACCCCAGAATTGATGGAGATGCAACTTCATAAGTATCATCTCTGTACTTTCTATCCGACAGATCATCAGGGACATTATAAGGAGAGGCAGCAAGAATAAAACCCTCTTTGTTCCTCTCTGTACCATTGCTGTGTTTTTTTCCAAATGAAGGACTGATATTGACAGTTTTCCCTTCAATTCATATATAAAAAGGTAAAGGTTTCCCTCGCACATATGTGCTAGTCGTTTCCAACTCTACAGGGCGGTGCTCATCTCCGTTTCAAAGCCGAAGAGCCAGTGCTGTCCGAAGACGTCTCTGTGGTCATGTGGCCGGCATGACTAAAGAACGCTGTTACCTTCCCACCAAAGGTGGTTCCTATTTTTTCTACTTGCATTTTTCATGCTTTCAAAATTGCTAGGTTGGCAGAAGCTGGGACAAGTAATGGGAGCTCATCCCATTACACAGCACTAGGGATTTGAACAGCTGAACTGCCGACCTTCTGATCAACAAACTCAGCTGCCTTACCCACTGAGCCACTGGGTCCCTAGATTCATATATAGCAGCAGCCAAAATTCTGGAAACCTTTTGGGGAAAGTCTATTTTTGAGGTTTGATGGCTAATAACACCACTTTGTTTTGGCATTTCAAGATAATCGTATTCCACTGATGGAATGGCCTGGGAATAGCCCAGACCTTAACCCAATTGAAAATCTATGGAGCCAACTAAAGAAACCTGTTAGTCAGAAGCAACGAAGCAATAAAACCCAGTTAATAGAAGAATCATTCAAACTTGGTTTTACATTATAACAGCTGCAGAACTAAAAGAACTGCAGAACTAAAAGAACTCCATGGGAAGACATTGTAAGGCCATAATTCATGCTAAAGGTTCCCCAGCTAAGTACTAACTGGCCTGGTGATAATTTTTGCATATCTTATTTTTTCTATGGTGATAATTTTCGTATCTCTCATTTTTCCTATGTGTTTCACTTTTCTCCTTTATACTGTAACTGCTATTCTAATAGCAAATCCTTCATTAATGTTATTGCATTGCATTCTTGATTAAATTATCTTTCAATTGATATATAATTTTATGGTATTACTCCCCCCAAAAAGTGGTGTTATTTGCTAGTTTTACAAAATACACTTTTCCCAAAAGGTTTCCACAATTGTGGCCACTCCTATAGATGGAATAGAGCTATTTCTTCATTTTTACTTTTCCTGTATCATCAGGAAAAACAAACAAACTCTTTAAGGCCTCCCAGGCAATATTCCTTAATATATTCTACTTGCCTTGAGGGATTGTACACTTTATTGGTGTGGGACCAAATATAAAATGACACTTTGGCTTCATTTAAATTGGGTTATTTAAATATTTGTTCTAACTATCTTTAGAGATTTGGTTTTACTCATGCTGATATTGTGCTGCATATGGACATTGGGAATGAACTATAGGATTTCAATTAGAAATATCTACAAAAACATGTTAAAGCAACATGTTAATGAAACAGAATCCATGGGACTTCTGAATGTTTTACAATATTTAAATTATACTTGTTTGATTTCTCATCAAATACTGCTAAGAGTTTCCTAAACGTGCCATAATAGGCAAATAATTCCTATCTTAAATTTGTCAGTTGCACAAAGTTAGAGCCAAAAGCCAAGAGAACTTTCACAGATATTATTCAATGCAGTGGAGAACTGAACAATGAATTACCTATTTATTTTCTGTTGTAACAGTTAACCTACAGGTGCTGTCAGATCTTTTTGTCACAATTTTCTTTACTTCCCATTTCAGGACTCTTCCAACATACCTTTATTTTTTCCTCCTGTCTTTTCATCCTGACTTTGAAATTCTTGTGAGCGTTAACATACAAGGCTGAGCCTTTGTTAACTTTCCAAATCATTTCATTCCACAGTTTTGAGATAAGGAGGAAATGGCAGCTACCATAATAAAAGATGATTAGTTACCAACAGCATCTGTGATTTTAACCACAAAGTGCTTTTTTTTGGGGGGGGAGGTGTCCCAAAAGAGCAGGCTCTGAAAATGGCATAACAGTTTGTAGGTAAAAATATTTGGAAAATGAATGGAAATAAATATAAGCAACCACGTGAATGGGTCTAACAAATGAAATATGAGTTATTGTGTCTTCACAAACCAATAGTTTAATGATATAAAACATATTTTATTGTGCATTTATAATTTCTGCCTCTCTGAAGGAATTTTATTTTTAAGCATTCCTATAATACATTTAATAACTAATTAACTATTTAAATATTCCTTAGAGTCATGGTAAACTCTTAGTTTTCCTTGCCAGAAGGGAAAAGTGGATTGGCCCTCTTCCCCACCCCCCCTTAGGATATTTTTTTTCAAATAGGGCAGTGAATTCTTCACTCTTTCAAGAATTGATCACTGCAACCTTACACTAAGGATAAAGCTAACTGTCAGCATTCCAGAAAACCCCCAACTCCAATCAAAAACTATAAGGCAAGACTTTGATCTCTTAAAATCCCATTTATTAGCATAGGTATACTGGCACCTCTGGGAAAACCCAAATCTGAGAGTTCTGGGTTTCCCCTCAGTAAGTCAAAAAACCCCAAACCATCCCCTCACTCATCAGTCGATCACATGCTCCAATCACCATCCATCCCATCTCGAGACAGCACTCCAACCACTCCTTCTCCAGATGAAGAATCGTCCTGACCTTGACTGAAAGGAAGAATGCTATTTTGTCTAAATGCAAATTCTCTACTAAATCCCCCCTCCTACTTTCCCACACACGCAGTGTGGAAGCTTCCAGCCTACTATGGCTTCCAAAACTGACACTAACAATCCTAGTTATGTTTTTTTTTCTGGATTACATTGCAGGGTTAACAGAGAAGGAGACCTGTATGTCTGCTGTCTTGAGCTTCTGAAGGAAAGGAAATATATTACAGTAACAAATGCATAACTGAAACAGATCAAATTTCTACTGAAGACATATCCATATTGTTGTTTTGGCTATTTATTTGGGAGAGAGACAGAGGAAAGTGCAGTTTGTACTTTGCAATTCAACACCTAACCCAGGACTGTCAAACCCCCACCCTGCAGACTGGATGTGCCATGTACTGACCATGCCCACACCCAGTTTAGAAAAGGGAAAAAGAGTCCCGATACATCACGTGGCACCATGAGTTTGACACCCCTGTCCTAGCCCATCTTTTAAAGTTCTACCATTGGAATACCTTCAGAACAGGCTGCTGTAGTTAGTGTTGAGGTTATGTTGAAATGTGAAAGGTTTATTGCTGGTATGAGTGTCTGGGAGTGGTTGCTGAGATATGATTAACAGACACAACACACACAGTTTGTAGCAAAACTGTACTTGTATGAACAATAACTATTTACATATTAAACCACAAAACTAAGTCTTCATGCAGACATCTCAAATATACAACAAGCTAAACATAAGCTCTCTTAGCAAACACATGCTATACATCAATGTACATACATCAGCCGTAATCTGTACACCATACACCAACCTTACATCAGGCAACTGGGCATAGCTTAGGGAACAAAGCTATCCCGTATGAGCCTAGCTACATCAGAGTTTACTCGGCATATGCAAACAAAGAGTAGACTAGCCCAATGAGAGTACATAGCTCTCCTTTTATAGTCACAAACCCATAATTATCCCAATTACAGGTTCTCCCTGCTTTACTTCTTAAAGTTATAATAACAAACTAGGATATTGAGTCCCTATGACTCAACAGTTAGCTCTCAGGTTTTTGTGAGTGTGTGATACTCAAATAGTGTCTGTTGGGCTTGGAGCACTTTGAATTAAAAGACAAAGGGGTCGAGTGCACTTAGTGATCATGCAGTGTTTGCCTACAGCCTTTGAATCCATCTTTTCCTAGGTTCTGGTAGCAGCTGCAAAGGTTAGCCTGGTGAATCCTGGAATGGAAGAGGCTTATTTGCTTTGAAGAATGGGAAACAGGTGTGACTTGACTGCCCCTATGTGCTCCAAAGCACCATTTAGCTTTCAAATCTGTACAGCCCCAGTAATCAACATTAGCTTTGGCACAAACACTATTTGCCTGCTTGTGTTCTTCTGACAGTTCAGTATTTCCACCTCCAAATTACACAAAATATTCATCCCAGAGCTCATTATTTAGCCCAGGACCAAACATTCAGTGTATATTCTCAAATAACTATGCAAGTTTTTTTTTTGTATTGTTTTTTAGCTAGATGTCCCATGAGAACAACTCTGACCTTTTCCTCCCTCCAATAATTTCCGGTAAATGCAGGTTATTATTTTCTATTATATTTATGGAATCTTGAGATTTATTAAAAAAAGTTATACTATCATGCAGATCTGAGCTGTGCACTCAGATTTATTATTTCCTCCCTAGCAAGCATGCACATTACGGTACATGAAACTGATGCAGGTTGATTTTTCTTTCCCAGAAAGAATTAAACATTATCTAACAGCTGGTTTATTGGTAGTTTGTAGTTTTATGATATGACATCACTTCCATGATTGACAGCTTAGCTGGCTGATGATTGAAGACTATAAATTTCTGTTTCCCAGGTTACCCATAATAATTTTCAAGGTTGTCACCAGAAAAGAGAATAGCTACAAATCCATGTGACAGCATCACCAGAAAATAAATATCACATGCTGTCTGGTCCAATAATGTAATTTTAATTGAAGATGCTAGGGCCAAAGGGAGCTTGGCCAGAGAAATTCATGGAAACTATCATTTTCCTGATTCTAGCCAGTTAAAGAAAACTAATGCTTCATCCAACCTACTATAGTGGAAAACATGCTACAGGATCAGTAGCAACGGTGGGTTGGGCAAACTGGTAACAGTGGTGGTGAGAGGCTCCACCCACCCACCCAGATGCTTCTACACATGTGCAAAAGCATCATGGGCATGAATGCCCATGAGAGAACTGGTAGCGATGGTATTTGCAACCCACTACTGACCAGTAAGGGACGTGGTGGCTCAGCGGGTAAGACTGCTGAGCTTGTCGATCGGAAGGTCGGCAGTTCAGCAGTTCGAATCCCTAGTGCCGTGTAATGGGGTGAGCTCCCATTACTTGTTCCAGCTTCTGCCAACCTAGCAGTTTCAAAAGCATGTAAAAAATGCAAGTAGAAAAAATAGGGATCAACTTTGGTGGGAAAGTAACAGCATTCAGTGCACCTTTGGCATTTAGACATGCCGGCCACATGACCACGGAGACACCTTAGGACAGCACTGGCTCTTTGGCTTTGAAACGGAGATGAGCACTGGCCCCTAGAGTCAGAAACAAATAGCACATATGTGTGAGGGAAACCTAGCATATTTTTGACTGAAATCTTGCTCAATATATTTAAAGAGCAAGTGTTCAAATAATCAGAACAGTATCTTGTGACAGAGGGTTTGCCTGCTCTACTGATGTTAAGGGCTATGCTAAATAGCTACAACCATATCCATCTTCGCTGAAGAGCCAGTTTGGTCTAGTGGTTAAAGCACCAGTCTAGAAACTAGGAGGCTCTGTGAGTTCTAGTCCTGCCTTAGTCAGGAGAGGCAGGTGGGTGATTTTTGGGCCAGTCTCTCTCAGCCCAACTCACCTCATAGGATGGGTTGTTGTAGGTAAAACAGGAGGAGGAAGTTGTGTTGACTATGCTAGCTGCTTTAGTAATTTCTAAAAAAATAATAAAGATGGGAAATAAATAAATCTTTTTCCTCCAAAGCCCATTTCAATATGTTCTGATTCAGCTTTCAAACCCTCACATACATGCTAGGTGAGGAAAGCAATGTACTCTTAGACTGAGCAGATAATGGCAGACTTAAAGTCTCATGCAAAGAAAGGTTGTCTGGGTGGTTTCACTTTCAACAAGAGCATAGAGGAGAATTAGTCAACATCCAGAAACCAGAAGGCTGTGAGTTCTAGCACACCCATAGCCCTGTTGGACATGTCTGTTCCCTTGAGTTGTTTGTAAAAATAATAAAGGCAGGATACAAATAAATAAAATTCATAGGGCCAAATCAAAGTTGTCAGCCAGTCCAAGATTAGAGTATCGTGAGCGGAATTCACAGGAATGGCACAGCAGTACATGAAATGTTGTTTCCAACAGAGGGTCAGGACTGCCTCTTAAATCATGTTACAGCAAGCCGACATTAATTATTAAGAGAGCTACTTCCCAGTTTGACAAGGAGCCCCACTGAGCATCGTTGCTCTGTGCTTCTCTCTGGGCCTGAGGAGTCGGAGGCCATATGTTATAATCTGACTTTCTCCAGTTGGGAAAGCCAGTGGTGGAAACAGTGAAGAGGAGTGTCTTTTGATTTGCTGAAGGCAAGAATTCCTATCTCCCTGTGGCTGATTATCTGGCTTGCAAGCAGCAGGCTTCACACAACTTTCTCCTTCCTCAATCCTTCTCATGCACAAGCCAAATAGTCAGCTGAGCAGCAGGTTTGTGAGAAAATAGCGTTGGGGAAAAGAAACAACAAGCTGCTACAGTTAGGCTCCTCCATTCTGGAAGTAAGCACTATTTTGAAATGGCCACTATTTGTTGTGGCCACCTTGAAAATGCCCCTTGCTTCCTAGGTGTAGCCATTCAGCCCAGTAATGCTGTGGGACAGGGCAACTTACTCCCACTCCCAATGAGACCTATGGAACTTTCAAAAGAAGATCAACAGTAAAAGATAACTGAGTGATCAGTGACATGGAATGGGGAAGAGAGTGTTGGGCTCTGAGGGGTGAAATGTGGAAGGGAATAGTTGGGGGTGAAGCTCCAGCAGGAGGAGATCAACCCTGACTGTTCCTTAGAAGGACAGATCCTAAAGATGAAACTCAAATACTTTGGCCACCAAATGAGAAGGAAGGACTCGCTTGAGAAGAGCCTGATGCTGGGAAAGTTTGAGGGCCAAAGAAGAAGGGGACGACAGAGAAGGAGGTGGCTGGATGGAGTCACTGAAGCAGTAGGCGTGAGCTTGGGTGGACTCCAGAGGATGGTGGAGGACAGGAAGGCCTGGTGGAACGTTGTCCATGGGGTCATTATTGGGTCGGACATGACTTTGCAACTAACAACAACAACTCCCATGATTCTCTTTAACAACTAGGGCAAGAAGTTCACAAAATGGGGCAAAACTCACTTAACTAACATCTCGCTTAGCAACCGAAATCTGTGGTTCAATTGTCTCAAATGTTGAGAACTATCTGTACTCCAAGAGCAAGTGTGGAAAACTTCAACAATGCACCCTTCCATAATCACAGGGCACGTACCCTGATTCAGTCTCCATGACTGCATTGAAACCCATTTAAATTTCATGTTGAACTGCTTCCCGGGAATTTGCAGCAGGAACTTCCAGAGACAACGGGAAAAAGGAAGATGTGTTTCTAAGGCGCTCCACAGCTGTCGGGAGCAAGGAGATGGTTTTGTCCCACATAAATCAACCGACTCCTCTCCCCAGGCTCACTTCTTATGTCCCTGTGTGGTCTCATCACTGAATTGTGAAAAGGGCACATTGCTGGGAGCCCTTTGAAAGGATCCCTGCAATCAATAGCAGCTGTCTGGAATGATTAAAACCAGATATGTTGGCTCCTACCATCCCAGGAACACCCCAGCCCTAACCGTCCCAGGAATTCTGCAGCTTGAAATTCCCTTTGCTTGGATTTTAGGCTGTAAATTCTCGAACTGGAATGGTTCTGTTCTATACTCTGTACCAGAGGTTCCCAAACTTGGAGGCATTAAGACTTGTGGACTTCAACTCCCAGGAATTCTCCAGCCAGCAGAGATGATGATGATAATGATGATGATGATTAAATAATAACTAATATTATTAAATTTGTGTGCTGTCCCATTTCTTTTCAAATCGCTGGGTCGATTTCAGAACTAATTAACGTGCACAGTTCCTTTCTTCCATATCCTCAACTTACAACAATTTGTTTAGTGACTGTCAGGGATGAAGACTACGTCTCTCTGGAGTCTGTATATCTTTAAGAGCCCCATGGAAGGAGGTTACTGCAATTATGCTAATTGCAGCAAGGGACTATATATATAAGTCACCGTGTAACTAAGGTCTGCGGGTCAGATGATAGGAACTTGATGATGGAAGCAAGTTCCTAGGCAGACTGACTCCAAGGCATATTGAGCAAGCTGATGCCAGGCTATGCTCAACAAGCCAGCTATGAAGGTTGGTACTC
>JANHFP010002540.1:53528-68427 GCA_032468135.1 Calamaria suluensis | reverse complement strand
GCTAAGCGAAAGAGATAAGTCTTCAGCTCCCGGCGAAAAGTTGGAAGGTCCGGGAGCCTCCGTAGTGCAGGTGGTAGCTCGTTGAGTTGAAGTCCACAAGTCTTAAAGCTGTCAAGTTTGGGAACCTCTGCTTTACTCTCTTCTCCCTCTGGGCCCAGGAAACAACAATTGTACTCTCCAATACATCAGCACATGCCTATAACAATGTCTGCCCCCCCCCCCACCAGAGCTGAGGAGGTAGATTTCCCTCAGGGCTTTAGTCCAATATACTAGGCCTGGACAATAGGAATGCTGACACTGTCTGCCATCTAACCATCCTGGCTAGCAGCAACGGGGACAACTTATCTGCCTTGGTGCAATACAGTTGCCACACCTGAGAGTCTACTCCCCATTTTTGTCTCTTCATCTCCTGATCTATATCAGTTTTGACACAAAGCCCACATTCCATTTTCATTGATTTCATTAATCGTTTCATGTTGAATTTGTTTTGGTTTTTTTAAAAATTATTTCTCCATTTCATTGTTTTTATATGGGCCCAATTGCCCATTATTTACTGCTATACATTGTCCGGTGCTGCATGCTGAATGGTGACTACATAAATCAAACTAATAAGGAAACAAATAAATTAGTTTAACAAAAAATATACACACATGAAACACCCAAGGACTCTTTCAGAGATACATTTTTTAATAATTAAATCAGTGCATTTTCTTAACCATCAAACATTCAGCAAATGATATAGCATCCAATGGAGGAAATATTTCAGCTTTGTACTGCTGCTAATATTGCTTCTTCCTGTGCTTCTCCTGCAAAGGAAAAAGAGAGGGGAAAGGGAGATCTTTTAGGCCACTGGACTCTTCTTTTTTTAATCAATGTGTTTATTCACCAGCTTAACTTGACAGGGAACTGAGGTTCTTCCCTGACACGCATTAGAGATGCAAACATTATAAATAAAATACAAGGAGAGTTTCATTTAGATTTGCAATTCAAAAATACATTTTAAAAAGTGGAAGGGGAGGCAGAGTTATGCTGTGGTAGTTAACTTCAGTCCCAGATTGAGGGATAATTACATTCCATGTCAGCTTCCATTTCTGAATATCTTATGAGCTGCTAAATCAATATGGATGAGTCTTGATTTGATTATTTCCCTGACAAAATCAAAAACCATTATGAGAGGTATACTGTAAGCCTCTTTTTTGGTGTAAAAAAATACATAGCAGTGTTTATTTTCATATGTTGCAAATGTGTGTGTATTTTCTAAGGAGAAAAACCCAGAGGGCAGCAGAATTTTCTCCTGGATAAACACACATGGGATTGGACCACATGAATATTTGGAGATTCGACAGACAGCACTGTAGACCTATGCATCTTCATTTAATGAACTAAATAATTCAGAAGCACATCTTCTGAAGATGTCCATCCAAGCAGACCTCTGGCTGTGTTCATAAATATGTTTTCCTTTCTAAAAGGTTAAGGGATATAGATTCCTAGTTCTGTCACTAGGATATTGGCATGTAGTAAACAAGAGGAGGCAGGGAATTTCTGCAAGAGCAAAAAAGGAGATGGGAAATTGTATCAATAGTGCATAGACTTGCAGTGTATGCCATTTCACAGTGCTTTACAGCCCTCTCTAAGCTGCTTACAAAGTCAGCACACTGCCCTCAACTATCCGGATCCTCATTTTTACCAACCTCAGAAGGATGGAAGTCTGAGTCAACCTTGAGCCTGTCAGGATCGAACTGCTGGCAGTCAACAGAATTAGCCTGCAGTACTACATTCTAACCACAGTGCCACCAAAAGATTAAAGGAATCAATAAGCAAAACATTGAACTACTGTACTGGAGGATTTTGTTAGTAATAATACCCTTTCTGTCCATACTCCCGGTACCGACTTTAATAATAGATCTTCTCTTGGCTGTTGGAAACTTTCATTTAATTGTTTAAAAGCTTGTTTTAATTGCCTGAAAGGGAATAATATTGTGTTATTATAGCAATATTACAGCAAAAGTTTTCTTTTAAAACAGGTGAACACTTCCTGCTTACTTAAATTGAGATTGTTAGGCATGGCTATCAGGAACCATTTGGTTGTATTTTTATGTTCTGTAATTGCTCCCTTCTGCCTCTCCAGAGCAATCTGTGTAATTTGTATATTTTTTCCCTTAATTAAAAACACATTTTAGCTGGCACAGAACTGTCATGATCCCCAAACTAAATCCATTTTCTAGTATACTATGGTTTCTTTTTTAAAAAAATTCTATACTATGTTACTATGGAATAAAATAACATGCAAACTGGCAAGGTTAAAATATTACATAGAGCTGCATTAAAAGGTTAATAAGATTTAATATCCCTTCCCACCTACCCATCCCTTTTGTGGCAGACTACAAACTACACATTCAAATCATGAATTCTAGCTGTTGAATAAAAAATAAAGGTTTCCCTCAGACATATGTGCTAGTCGTTTTCGATTCTAGGGTGTGTGTGCTCATCTCCGTTTCAAAGCTGAAGAGCCAGCGCTGTCCGAAGACGTCTCCGTGGTCATGTGGCCAGCATGACTAAACGCCAAATGCCCACGGAATGCTGTTACTTTCCCACCAAAGGTGGTCCCTATTTTTTCTAGTTGCATTTTTACTTGCTTTTGAAACTGGCAGAAGCTGGGACAAGTAATGGGAGCTCACCCCATTACATGGCACTAGGGATTCGAACCGCAGAACTGCTGACCTTCCGATTGACAAACTCAGCTGCCTTACCCGCTGAGCCATCATGTCTCTCTAGCTGTTGAATACACAAGTATAAATTATTGCATAATGCACATAGATGTGTAATATGAAATTCTTACTGAAGGTCATTGCTTCAAATAAAATATGTTTTGTAACATTCTCTATAAGGATCCCCACTGAGTTCTATCAAGATTGGCTCAACTTTGGGGGGGGGAGTTCCTCCTCTTTCTTTCTTACACTTAATATTATTAGATTTTAACATGGTTTGTATATACTGGTTTGCAAAAATTTTGACAGGAGAGGCCAGCAACTGTTGCTTGATTCCATGGGTGCGCTTGTAGAAATAGGAAATGACATTTCATGAAAGAGAAACACTTATTTTTTAAAAAATAAGTGGAAATGCTCAGATAACAAACGTCACCTTGTTTTTGATTAAATAAAATACAGTTATTTCAACTGTCTTACTATTTTCAGGATCATTTAAAAATTTTAAACATATACTGTGTTTCACAAAAAATAAGATTCTGTCTTATATTTTTTGAACCCTGAAATAAGCATTTGGCCTTATTGTCATCCACTCAAAAGCCCAATTGGGCCTATTATCAGGGGATGTCTTATTTTGGGGCAAACAGGGTAGTAGATCTGCAAGGTTATCTTAGGCCCTCTCTCCCTCCACCAAAGCTACTTTGCAAATGGGTGCTGCAACCAGGAAGTTTCACTGTTGGCAATATTCTAACCACTGCACGAAATATCAGCTTGTTTCCCCACCAAGGTGGTACCTAGTTATCTATTCAAATACAACAAAGTCCTATTAATTCATTTTTCGTCTCTCATACTCCAATAAAAGAGAATGTATGTAGCTCAGGTTGAACTATGGTATCCTTGATGCTATGACTTTATCTACCTGGGCAATGAAATTTCTGCAAGCAAACAACCAAACTCAGGCAGCATCAAAGATTCCACATTCATAGTTGTTTTCTAAGGCTGACATGATCAACATGTACTCATCTTTTCTCTGGCTAATGCCCTTTGGAAGAATAAAAGTGAAGATTGCTTCTTCTTTAATTTTTTATTTATTTATTTATTTATTTGATTTATATACCGCCCCTCTCCTCGCGGACTCGGGGCGGTGCACAGCCAGTCACAATATTAAAAATAGTATATATACAATATTTTAAAAAATCAATTAAATTACTATCCATTTATAATTACTATAAATGAATCATTCAAATGAGAGAATGTGAGGATATGCAATTCTTTTTAAAAAAACCAGTGTCATAACAATAGGACCAATAATTTCCAAAATATGCCACACATTTCTCTTTAATTCTGTGATTCTGTACTCCTAGTTGTTCATATTTCTACTATGATGTCTGCCTAATGAAAAAAAAATATGGGCAAAGAAACAGAGTAAAGGAAAGTAAGGAACACCTTCAGGTGGGGATAGGAGGTTTATCATTTCATTTTTTTCCCTGCAAATCCAGCCTAAACACTCTTTATTTTATATGTATTTTAGACAGAACTCTGAATTTATAAATGCATCTCTGGCA
This sequence comes from Calamaria suluensis, assembly GCA_032468135.1. NCBI lineage: Eukaryota > Metazoa > Chordata > Lepidosauria > Squamata > Calamariidae > Calamaria > Calamaria suluensis. Next base: position 64,157 of record JANHFP010002540.1, on the reverse strand, counting down.
GTTATTTTTAATTTGGCTGTAGACTTCTTTTTTAAAAAGTTAATATATAACGATCTTGTAATGCTGCACAATTTCTTTGGAAGTTTTATTTCATTTCGTTTGTTATTTTTTTCACTGCTTGGTAGGCAAAGAAGAAAAGCAAACGGCATGCTAGTGAACAGGACTTTAAATATTTTAGTGGCCCTGTTCCTCTGCCGTTAAGAATAAATGAGCAAAGCACAAGATGCTCGCTTGCAACATTTTATTTTCACGCCACTAAAACGAGGGGAAGAGAACACAGATTTTCATGGAATGCCCATGTGCTAATTTAGATGAACATTTAAAGAAGTTAGTATCACTGAAGTAGAAATCCAGTGCATCTCACTGTAATATGGAAAATGCTGAAATGCCGAGTTTTATGCCGATTCTTCATTCTTTCTTGGCATTGATGATGGGCAATTTCGTGTTTGCAGTTCTACTTTCTTAAGATTTACAAGAGTTGGATTGAAGGATAGCTCTTCAAACCGAGAATGTGTTTTAACACTTTTCTTCCCTGACAATCTTTCATTTGGAGGACTCCTTTTGAAAAAAAAAAAGAGATACACAGCCAGCACACTTCTGTTAATTCTATGACCAAATACAATTCAACATAAAAAATCCTTGTCAACATCTCTCTCCCTTTTCCCTTCCCTATAGAAAGAACAATGGATTCGGGAAACTGTTGCTTCATATTTAAGTATAAGGTATAGAGCACATCTAGGAAAATGGAAATAGTCATGGCATTTCTCGGTATGACAGGAACATCTTTTTGTGTGTTTCCTTGCGGTTGCATGCATGTTTAATAGTTTACTCCCTTGCTACAAAGAATGCAGACCTTTGAGAAAAATGGCTTGCTGACTATAATTGTTTTTGTGACTCAGTTTGCCAGGCTCCAAACTTGTGCAAAAGGCTTTTTTGTTCAATAAAGTTGTAGAATTCTTTCCTCTCCCACATAAGATCTGTTCCACATGTGAGCATATCTATTGCCCGTAGCAGAACTGCTATAAGTAAAAACTGCCTTCATCTTTAGTTGGAGTTAGTTAGTTAGTTTTCATTCAATCGTGAGGAAAAAAAATAATTCAACGTTTATCTGTTCAGTCAAAATGTACAGCACTCAGTTAAATAACACATAAAGGATTGCAACAGTGGTGAGTATCTGTAGCTTGGGTGAAGATGAAAGTTCATTCTGTTCTAGGCTTAGTTCATAAGATCATTTACGAAAATGAGTATTTTAATTTCAACCACAATACCATAAGGGCTACCAATAGATTCAAACTCAATGTAAATCCTTGTAACTGGGAGATGAAGAAGGGATGTCTAGCTCACAGCTGCAGCAGAGACTTTAAGGATACTGGGTTTAATGTTTTTTGGGATGGTGGTACCATTGACTGCCTAAATCAGGGGTGTCAAACTTGCATCATCACAGCAGCATCATGTGACATATCACAACTTCTTTCCCCTTTACAAAAATGGGTGTGGGTGTGACCAGTGTATGACACATCTGGCCCAAGGCCCATGAGTTTGGTAGCCCCGGCATAAATAAATGCAACTTTCAGAAGTTGTTTACCATTGCTTTTTTACTAATGTCACCCAGCTGGCTTTATGCCTACAGTGGGACTAGGATTAATGGTCTCCTGGTTTCTAACGTGATACCTTAACCAAAACACCAAATTTGCTCTATAACCAGAATTATAAGTTTGGAAAGAAACAGAAGTTTGCCAATAAGATGCGTACAGGAATACTAAGAATGGCAACAATGTACTTTTATGAAGAGGGGGAAAAGAAAGATGTTGAGGGATGGAACTGGTTAGCTAATGACATGGTCTCTGTAAATTCCAGAACTGCAACCACACAAATGTATCCATGCTTATAGCAACCAAATAATCCAGATAAATCAGCCTTGGGTGGATTTTTACATGTGATTCAAAGGAATGGCTGATGATGTGAAATAGCCCTGATTCTATGTTGACATCTGAATTACAAGAGAAAAATGAAATCAGTATTAAAGCTGTTAAAGTAGAATGTACGTGTGTGTAGATGGTTGCATTATTAATCCAGTCTTTTGTAAACCCTATGAATGTTTTAAACTTTTTACTACATTTTCTAAAACTCTTTTTTTAAAAAAAGATCAGCTTTCTTCCACCTTCTTCTCTTTACATCACTGCCAAAAATGTGCCAGAAATGAATACAGGAGTTCATATTCACTTCACTGTTCACCTAAAGTAAATATGACATTAAACGTCAGTCACATGAAGCTTTACCGCAACAACATTTTTTTTAAAAAAAGAAAACTACAGCTCCTTCTCTGTGCCAGCAACACTGTCATCCTTTACACAGTTCTCATTTTCCTCGACAGGATGCCTGCCCTCATTTAACACCATCAAAAAAAATATGGAGCTAGGAAAGGAACAACCTCAAAGATAGGAAGTCCCACAAGCAGCTAAACCTGCAATCCTAAATGGCTCATCAAAGGAGCAGACAACTGGAGCAAAACTGGAGAGTTTTCACTGGCTAAAGCAATCCCATTAATCTGTTCTATTAACCCTCTTGGTAGTTCTAATTATACAGCAGTGATTTAAGGAATTTTAATGGAAATAGATTTGATTAGAAAAAACAGAGGAAGAGAAAAGAGTTCAAACACGTATCTCAGGCAACTTGAAGCTGAAGCATTTTAAATCATAAAACCACCTTACATCAGGATTCCAAGTAACACCTTCACACCAGTAAGACTCCAAGGCAGGCAGTTCCTCAAAGGTCCATTTTATTAGAGATGTCATATTGGCACATCTGGGAAGCTCCTGGGTTTCTCTACCCAGAGGAACATTCAAGTCCCTTCCCCTGCACCCAGGTGTCCATCACATGGCCCAATCAATCCACTGTCCCAACTGGAGATGCCTCCCAGTCACACCCATCCAGATGCAGGCTGAACATCCTTGACTCTCAGAAAAAATAATGTTGTTATGGCTAAATACTTCTACCAGCTCCATGCAATCCCCTCCCACTTTCCCCCAACACTAAGTGTGGCAGCCCTGAAGATCCAAAGAAAAAAATGGCCTCCAGGGCTGACACCAAATTTCTTGAAGTGAGTTCTAACTTTCATCACAATGGGTATAAGCAAATTTAGTGAGTTTTCACACTCTCTGAGGTTACAAATATTTCTCTTCATATATCTCACATATAGACAAGCTAATAAAGTATATTTTCAGTCTTAGCGTCAGAAGAAAGTCTATAAAGGATTGCTTGAGATAACAATGCATCTTGTTTTAACCTTGATAAAATAAGCCAACTTTACATTGCTTCCTTTTACCTCTAATAGTCATCATGATTAATTCATTCAAATATTGACATAGGATCTGATTTGTCTTCATTTCTTCTAAAACTCCTAAACTTATAATCAGTTACTTACCATCCATTCAAAGTTCCAAAGGATCCACCTGGGGGAACATAGAATCTGAATTAAAAATGCTAACAGTTCCCCCCCCTCATGTGACTGCAGTTCATGCGCGTAGCTACTGGGCCTCATTTATGGCCATTTGCAGCATCCTGCAGTCACGTGACTGTGTTTTACAATGGCTTTGCAGAAAATTGGCATTGATTTACAGTTTTCAGAAAAAAAAACAGTACCTAGAGGTTTGCTTAATGACTGCTGCAAAAAATTGCCCTTTTACAACCTTCATAGGTTATGAACATAATGGGCAAGCTCCATTACAACGTAACTTGGGGACTACCTTTAATTCTAAAGAATTCTAGGGAGGGAGTAAAAGAGCCAGCCAGAGAGGTCTTGACATAGAGTCCAAAGCAGTAATACTACTTTGTAAAAAATTAAATAGGGCTAGACTTAGCATAGAATATCAGAGTTAGAAGGGACATTGGAGGTCTTCTAGTCCAACCCCCTGCCCAGGCAGGAAACCCTACACCACTTTAGACAAATGGTTATCCAACATCTTCTTAATATTTTCCAGTGTTGGAGCAGTGGGATAAATATATATTGAAATAAAATTCCCAACACCAATTCCACAGTGAAAAAGGAACATGCGTTTGTTTGTTTGTGTGTAGGCAAAAATTAAACAATGTCAAAAATATCCTAAAGTGAAAAATACTTCAGTTCTCTTTTACCTCAAAAAGCTCTTTATATTATGGACTCCAGCTTTCAGGTATAGGCTCAGGCATGTGACTAATTCAATACCTCTGGCACAATTTTAGAAGACAAATGTAGCTGAATAGAAATATGTCATCTGGTTATAACTCCAACACAGAGTTTACAAAGGAATATTCTCAGAGTTAGACATTGCCCAAAAGCACAAGGGGAAAAAAAATTCAACAAAGCTTGAATTTGCTCATGTTATTATATGGGTCAAGTCACTATGATGTAAAATTAGAGTCTGCTGGAAAGCAAATTATGTCAATTGAGACAAAACAAATCAAAGAAGTTCCCAAGGTGGCAAATATAAACTTAAAATTATAAAATTCTAAGCATTAAAATATTAGCTACAAGCTAGAAAACTATTCTTTGTTTCAGCTCTGAAAAACCTGACAGCTCTCTTGTTGCTTATTATTCAGAGCTCAGTGAGCATGCATTGTTTGAAACAAATGATTACATTTCAAATTAAACATATTTCTAGTCATTGGGAATTTATGAACAGTTTGCCAATTAAAGGCAGACCTATGGCGTGATCATATGTTATCTCTCCAGAGCTGCATCATGGAAAAGCAGGGTATTTCCTTTTCGAGGCATTAAGATAGCAGTAGTAGACAATTAGGCAAATTGGAAGAGAAGTCCTGTGCAATGAATCTTTGGTGCCTATTGCTGCTGATGCAATCACACAACTGCAATTTCTAACAAATGAATAGCAACTGCTCAATTATACAGATTGTGTACTAAAAAAAGGAAGCTTCAGGATCTCCATGGACTTTCACATGAAATCTGGTTTCTAAGCCTGAGGATTCCAATTATTTAATGCATGATGATTTGGGTTCAGTCTTTTCTCTACAGTCCAGTCAGGCATTCACACTACTGGGAAGCAAAATAAAACCCATCATGCAAAGACAGACCTTTCCCTGCTGAAAGAGGATCCTATTGCAAATAGATGACTAGAAAAACAATAGCATAAAGTGTCTTGGTCGATAACAGCAAAAATCAATGACTTGTATGACCAAAACACCCCTGGCAGGTGGATACAGTATGAATAGTAAGATAAGCAAGCACAAAAGGTAAACAATCCCAGTATTAAAGGTCATGCATTTTACTCTAAGGACATCAATGCTAGAGGGACTTCATTAAAAAACCACCTCTCTTACAGCAGGACAAATCCCAGTGCAAAAATGTATACTGTTCTGCAATTATTTTAAAAGAAGGACATTGCTTTAAATGTCAGGTTCAAGGATACATTCTCTATCAATACTTGAACCATCTCCAGACAATATCAGAAGTCTCTGGGGCAACTGTTAGGTTTGGATATATGTATAGGTTAAATGAATAGAAATCATTTGTTGATCAGTTCCATCTAATGCAATAGGAACTCCCTTTTGGTGTACGTGTAGATGTTCAAACATTGACACTTAACAATTTGTTGTTCTCCATCCAGTGCCTTTCAGTGATGGCAAATTTAAACTTAATTCAGAAGTGTAAAGGCTGCAAGGCATCAGATTGCAGAAGGCAGCTAGACTATAAGAAAGCAATGTTACCTACAGTAAATTTGCCGTCACTGAAAGGCACTGGATGGAGAACAACAAATTGTTAAGTGTCAATGTTTGAACATCTACACTGACACGGACATCCCTAAATTCCATTGAAGATGTTATCTAGCCTGGTAATGAAACATTCAGAAACCAACCCACAAGCTCCAAGAACGAACCTCCACCCTCATCCTACACCTGAGCTACAGATATTTGCCACTATCGCAAAAATACAGTATATTCTTGCCCTTTGGTTCTTTGCTCCATAACAAAAAATATGTCATATATTGTTCAGTGATTAAATATGTGGTTGCCATAGAGCACTGTTCTACTTCTACCCTGCCCAAAGGTTTGTATCTACTGTGGAGCACCTGATTCCCCAATGCCTGTCAAACCAACTTAATTAGGAAGGATTATTGAAAGCTGTCAGGATCACATGAAGTCTAACCAGAAAGCTTCCCTGGGGACATCAACAAACAACTGTAATTTGGTCTTGATTATTTTGCAATTGGGCTCTGAGTTTCAAAAACATTAAGGAGACTCTGTAGTTAAGTTAAAACCAGTCAGTGGTCTAGAATCATGCCAGTGATGGTTTGGGTTTGTTTCCCCCCCCCCAAGTCATTAAAAGGCTAAATGAGATAACAAAGGTGGAGGGAGAAGAATCCCATTTTCTACCTATCAATCTTCATTTGTTTTGCCTATAAGAGATGATGGAAATATATTCAGTCAAATGTTTACACAAGTTTAGACCCTCCTGAGCAACATATTGTACATGCGCAGATTCAATATTTTGCATTGGTATTGTTTGCATTGCATTGGTATTGCATTGGTCCTCAAACTCAGTTCCCCCAACCTGGATGTATTGGACTATATGTTCCATCACCTGCTGTTTATTGTTGTTTATCATATTCAGTGTTGGTTGAGGATTATAGACACTGGCATCCAATATATTTGAGAAACACCAAGTGGAACAAGAGTGCCGCAACGTAATTTGAGTTTCTCTCCTTGGGAAGACTAGAAGTGCTAGCTTGCTTACAATCAGCTTGATTGCTTCTAGAGTTCACATTATGTTCAAAGTGATGGCTCAATTATTTTATTCAAACCACATCTACTTCAGAAGACACACCTGGTCAGCATGAATAAAGATGTAGCAGGAGAAAACACAGCAATAAATGCATTTGAGATAGTAAACCTTGTGAAGAGAAACTGAAATTTAAGAATGCAAGCCAAGCCAAGGTTGAACCTGTCTACCCCTGACATCAACACTTGGCCGATGGCGCACCTGCTTCATTTTTTTAAAATGTCAACACCTATTTTACATATATAGGAGTCAATTTGGTACAGTAGATAAGGTATCAGGTGAGAAACCAGAAGACCCTGAGTCCTACCTTAGTCATGAAGCCACTGGGCCAGTCACTCCCTCTCAGCCTTAAGTTATAGGAAATGGCAAAATAGTTCCAAAAAGTCTTGCCAAGAAAACTGCAGGAATTTGTTCAGGAAGGAATTAAATACTGACTTAAAGACATATTTTACTTAGGCAGGTAGTGAATAAATTGGGACGGAAACTGTCATCGCTGAGTGACGTGGTTGTAAAGTGTGACACCACAACTGCGCCACTTAGTGAGGGCAGTCTGAGATGCTGTCGTTAGGTGAGGACCTCCTGTGAAGACGACTTCTGACAGCTTCCTCATTAACTTTGCGTGTTGGAAAGGGAACGTCAGAAAGGGGGTCTATGACAATTCGCCATGGGACAACTTACCACAGCAAACTCACTGCAGGACAACTCATCATAGTCAACTCACTGTGAGACAAGAGTTACACTAACATCAAAGAAATGGTGGGAAAGAATCATTAAAGAAAGAGTGACTAAGGAGGGACAGAATGAAATGTGAACGGCAAAAATTAAAAAAGCTTTTTATTTATTTTAAATAATTAAACTGAATTACCCTGCAGCAAGATGGCCATGGCGAGTTGGCTGCAGTGAGTTGTTCCAATCACATGACTGCAAGTTTATGGAGATTCTCGGTCACCCAGGTCATGGTTGTCCCAGAGGTGCTTTTTTTCAAGAGGCAACTGGACTTTCTGGCATTTTTTTCTGAAGACGTTTCGCTTCTCATCCAAGAAGCCTCTTCCCCACCATCCAGTCAAAGCTGAAGAAGCATCTTGGATGAGAAGCGAAACGTCTTCAAAGAAAAACAAAAAAGTCCAGTTGCCTCTTGAAAAAGAAAACACCTTCAGGATGTGACTGCATAATGTCATAATTTTGATCCAGGTGCTGAGTGCCTAGCTTGCAAATGCATGGCTGTGAGAATGCTGCAATACCGGAACTCGTGGGACCAATTGAAAGTTCAGAAAGTATCTGAATGTATGGAGGTATCCTGAGGGCCACCTGTTATTGACAAGGATTTTTTTTAAAGCCTTCAGAGTTTCCATTCCATTCTAGAAAAGTACTAAATAAAGCATAAGTGCTTCTGGTCAGAAGAAAGGCAGGCATAAAAAGTTAGGAGTGAAGCTGTTCCAGAAATTTGCAATCCTAAAAGATCAGGTTCATAGCTTGAGAGTGTCCTTGATATTTTACTGATGTTGATTTTCTGGGAGAGTGAAACAGAAAGAGGTGAATTTGAACAGTGGTAATTGGTGTATTAGCTTAATTTTAACTGAGTTGATCTGATTTTTCTTTAAATCCTAGTTTATCATACGTATCTATATGATTATCATGTACTTAAAAGGGCTAACTCTGAACAGCAGGATGGTTAGATGTACAAAATATTGCACCTGAGTGTGTTATTTGGAGATCAAATTATATCAATATTGAAAGATCTGAACTGGTTACTAATTGTTTTCTGGGTTCTGCTCAAGATAATGGTTTTAATCTTAATGGATTTAGGGGTTTACAATATTACAAATTAAGGGATATATCTGTCTTATAATACCATATGTTGCTATTAAATGATAGGAAAGGGCCATTCATTTCTCCCCATATTGCAGTCACACTGTAGTATATTTAAAATTACAATTACTCTCCAGCTCACACTCATTGTTTCCAAAAAAGGTATCAAGACATTTTTTAAAAAATTTGGCCTTACAAGTTTAGTGCTATGTTGTTCTAATGTTTTCATCCATTTTATTACTAACATCTTGTTCTTTCTTTATTTTTTTCACTCTAATGTGCAGCATTATAATATTTGAGCAATAATATTCAATCCATCCATCCATCCATCCATCCATCCATCCATCCATCCATCCATCCATCCATCCATCCATCCATCAGTCCCACCAACCAACCACTTTTTCTGGTTGGGGAGCTACAGTACAGGTGAAACATGGTGAAACAATCTGGCTCCAGGTTGGCAAAGAAGTGAGACAAGGCCACAAACACTCCTATTATTTATTCAATCTATTATGCCAAATGTGTATTAAGAGAAACTGGACTGAAAGAAACTAGTGTAGTTATAAAATATTTAGAAGAAAAATCTATAGCCCTCTCTATGCTGATGATACTACACCGATAGCTGAAAATGAAAAGAATCTAATAATAAAATTCAAGGAGCACAGTGAAAAAATGGGGCTAAATTTAAAAACAAACAAATGACAACAAGTAGAGTCACCACCCACAGAACAGAACAATGAAGATACTGAAGTGGCGAATAGATTCAGCCTTTTAGGATCAACTATCAGTAATCAGTCATTAAGTGTGACATAGTCTAGCACTTGGTGGAGGAAATATCAGCGTTATAGCTTGCACGATGCTGATATTTGTGGGTGTAAACACATGGTGACATTTGAATATCTTTTTCAAGTCCTTTAGGGCTGCTCCACCAAGTGATGAAGGCAAGTCAGATATTAAAAAACAAAAATGACAAAACTGAAAAATCAGCTACTGAGTATTTCAGGGCCATACTAGATTTGGCACAACTATAATTTATTTGTTAACTTTGCAATATAAACAGGAAATGAAGGGAATCCGGAATAGTCTTTGATGGATGCTTTTTACGGTGCTTCGATTATCAATGGAGCCCTTCCTAGAAAGTCCACTTGGTCTATATTTACTTAACAAAAACATTAGCGCACACTGCTTTTGCCATTTATGATGAAAGTGCATAATTAAAGGTATGTCTATCTTGGTCCTCAGTCTCAAGAACACCTTTTTTTTCTAGAGTCTCGGTGTCTTTTTTTGTAGTATGGTGACCAAAACTGGATGAAGTATTCTAGGTGTGGTCTGACTATGGCTTTATAGAGTGGTATTAGTACCTCACTTGATCTTGATTGTATCTCTCTGTTAATGCAACTTGGGATGGCATTGATTGCACAGTCTCCCAGCCCCATTCATTTTTTCTACTTTTAAAGCTGACATTCCTGCTCATTTCACTGTTGTTTTTAAACACGATGTTGCAGAATTGGAGTTTGACAGATTGGATTCAAATTTCATCAAGCCTTTAATTATTTTTGAGGCTAATTGATTTACTATCCTTATCTAGACTGATGCTGTCATGCTGTCCTTTCTTACCATTCCAGGAGTCAGGGTTACACAAGGGAGGGTTTCTATAGACCCATGATGGCAAACCTATGGCACACGTGCCATATCTGTGGGCACGCAAGCATTGACCTAGCTTAGCTCAAGTACGCATGCGCATGCCGGCCAGCTGATTTTTGGGCCTTCTGGTTGCACAGGAAGTTGGAAAATGAGCTGTTTCCGGGCTCCAGAGGGCCTCCGGGGTGGTGGTGGTGGGAAAGCCCATTTTCTCCTCCCCAGACTCCAACAAAAGCCTCTGGAACCTGGGGAGGGTGAAAATCAGACCTACTGGGCCCACTGTGCCATCACATGCCAAAAGTGGGGGGAGAACAGAGGGGTCACGTGTGCATGTATGGAGGTGGGGTGGGGTGCATTGAATTATGTGTGTGGGCATGTGCGCATGCGAGCCCCCCCCCCCCGCC
>JANHFP010002540.1:28777-39952 GCA_032468135.1 Calamaria suluensis | reverse complement strand
AGTCTCTCTATATCAGTGATGGCGAACTGCATTCGAGTGCCAAAAGCAGGGGGGGGGCGCGGCGGTGCTTGCATGCAAATATCCATAATTCTATTTTCCCCGCCGTCCCCCCATGCATGCACGCACACCCCCGTGCATGTGCCCCCCCCGCTGTGGGCACCTGATGTTAGGGTGGGCCAGGTAGGCCCGTTCTTCAGCCTCCACTGCTTCCAGGGCCTCTCTAGGAGTCAGAGGAGGCTAAAAACGGGCTTTTCCACACACACCCAGAGGGCCTCTGGAGGCCAAAAACGGCCCGTTTCTGAACTCGTAGAAGGCCCATTTTTCAGCCTCCTCTGCCTCCAGGGTCTCTCTAGGAGTCAGAGAAGGCTGAAAATGGGCCTTTCTATCCATACAGGCCAAAAGCAGCCTGTATTCGAACCAGAAGTTGTCAAACAGGCCATTTTTTAGCTGTGCAGGGGTGCTGACCAATATGGCTCTGCGTGCCACCTCTGGCACGCGTGCCACAGGTTCGCCATCGCTGCTCTATATAGTGAGGCAACAATAACATGGGGCGTGCATCACGAATTTGTTGGTTTTTGACCCCTCCCTCCTCTGACGCCAATAATGAGAAGCAGCGTGTCAATATTTTAATCAAAATTAAAGATATATGTATCAAATTTATAAAGCCAGCCAACTCACAACAACTCTGGGCAACATACAGAGATATTGGGTGGGTGGGAGGAGAACAAAACTGATCTAAATGCCTACCTTTGTAATTCATACTATTTTTTATCGTATCAAGCAGCATATCTTCATCTTCAGCGGCAGCATCACTAATGTCGACAATTGTCTTGGGCTGGCTGGCATAAGATATGACTGCAAACTTGAGCGGAACTTCAAAGCTAGAAAACTGAGGAGCAAAGAAGCCAAAATACACACACAAAAAAAACAGGATTACATTTTAGAGAACGTCCATCAAACAGATAATTTTCTTTACCATCAAAGAACCTTTTTTCCATGTGATATTCTTCTACCAAAGTATTTCATTTTTAATGCTTAGCAAAGAATTCTGAGGCATAATTGAAAGTTAGTTTGGTCTAGTTCAGGGGTGTCATGTCTCCGTCACTGTCCGACTCAGAAGACGAAAAGGAACAGCTGGCAGAGTACAATGTGGTGTAGGCAGGAGCTGCAGACAAAGATGGGGAAGAGCAGAGCCAGGCTGGACCAAGTGGGGTAGAGGCAGACCCAGAGAGGAGTTCGGAGGAGGAATTAGGATCGCCTCCACCTCATCCTAGGCAAAGGAGAAAAAAGAGACCTGCAAAAGGGATTACTCAGGAGGAAGTGAGTAACAGGACTCAGCTGTGCAAATGGCTTTAAAAGCAGGTGTTTGAGAAATGCTGATTGCTGGAGTCACAAGCTGAAATCTTCTTAGTCTATCCGTGATTTGTGCCTTTGTTATTTCTCGACCAAGTTTGGAAGGCATTAGCAGCTGAGGAATGTGTGCTTATCTCCTGGAACACTGAGTGACCTTGACTACAGCCGGTTTGGTTTAATATCCCCGTCTCTTCTATTTCCAGCTGGAGAGTATAATTCTTGTCGGAGAATTTGGGGGGAGCCTGGGTTTGATATTTCAATAAAGACTGTTGATAATTGAGAGCGTTTCTGCTTCTACCCCACGCTGGCTCATCACAAGGGGTGTCAAACTCCAGGCCCAGGGGCTGGATCTGGCCCACAGGATACTTAGATCTAGCCAGTGGGGCCACCCTGGAAACAGCAAATGACCGGCCCGTGGTGCTTCTGCTAGAGAAAATGGAGCTCACGGCCACCCCAAGCTCTGTTTTTGCTGGCAGAAGGTTGCAGGAGGCCATGGAAGCTGCAAACAGAGCTTGGGGTCCCGTTTTCACTGGCAGAACACCTGGGCCACACCAGGCACCCCGACATGAGTGAGGTCGAGCTGGCCATTCACACACACACACCCCGCGCCGCTCCAAGGTTAAACACAACCCTGATGAAGCCCTCAATGAAATTGAGTCTGACACCCCTGACCTAGTCATTAAGGCCTCAAGCTAGAAAGTGGGAGGCTGTGAATTCTAATCCTGTCTTAGCCATGAAAGTCATCTACGGTGACCTTTATTTATTTATTTTATTTTATATTTCAAATTTGTATACCGCCCCATCTCCGAGGACTCGGGGCGGTTCACAGCCTACTAAAAACCATATCATATAAACTTTAAAATTAATTAATTTAAAATAATTAAATCAAGCTGTTCATTTACTAAAAACCAATCAAAACCTATTAATTTTAAAACCGGTTAATGTAAAACCCCTGATCATCCCAAGCCGGCCTGCTGAAAAGTTGACACAGCCCTGGAACAGTTCTTCCAAATTCTTTAGTACGGCCTGTCTTACTAATTCTTTTCTCTGTTAATCAGGACATTTTCCCTAAAATTGGCTAGTCAGGGCAAGATCTGTCCAACGCATACATCTGGCGTCCAACTGGAAATCTGATACGTACTCACAAACTTGATGGTTTCCTTATTTCAACTTGTGGGATCTCCTGATTTGGGATGGCTCTTCTGGCAGCAGCATCAAAAGCACCTTTAAATCTTTTCATGAAGGGCTGGATATAATCTAATGACACATCATTACCAAGCAGCACAGCACCACCTGGCTGACTTTCCTTTCAGAAGATTAAGAGCAAAGGTGACCTTAGTTTGTCGGTCTACCATAAGCAACTCACACTATGAAATTAAAGTTGGAAGAATGGAACTCTTCCAAATTTCTCCAGTGGGTTTCCCAAGAGAATGGAGCAATACTAGTTGTGCAGCAGGTTGTGGAGGCCATTCTTGGCTGAGGTAATATATCAACTGTGCTATTTTTGTGCCTGTCTTTTGTAGTTGCTTCAACAGTGCTTCTGCTACATGTTCTGCAGACAGTGGTATGCCTCAAGGACCTGTCACCATATTCCAGCTCTAGGAGGCAAGCTCCAGTGCTTCTCTGATAAGACAGTAGTGAGGCCTTCAAGATTGACGCCAGGCCTTCCGTGTAGGCAATAGCAGGCATCTCAAAAATGTCCTTTATTGCTGTAGGATAGGATACAGAATCTCAAGAACCCATCAGAGTTTCTTTCTATATCATGTCATTCCAGACAAAATACCATATTTTTCAGACTATAAGACGCACCAGAGTATAAGACGCACCACGTTTTCAAAGAGGTAAACAAAGGGGAAAATGTTTTTGCCCTCCCTGGCCCCCAGGAGCACTCTGCAGGCCTCCCAAACCCACTGTGCATCCTGTTTTTGTGAAAAATGGGCCCGCATATTTTCCCCAACAATCTGGGTCCTCGTTGTACTGACTCCGGAAGGCTGGAAGTCTGAGTCAACCTTAAGGCAATCGGGATCGAACTGCCAAACTGCTGGCAGCCAGCAGTCAGAAGACTTAGCCTGCAATACTACATTTTAACCACTGCGCCACCTCATTTCTGTGAGCCTAGAAGAACTCTGAAATAGCAGATCACCTCAAGTAGGGGAGCCCAAACCCTGTTCAGAGTCAGAGATTGAATTTCTAGGGAATTCCGTTCATATCATAAAGTCAAAGCCACTCCATTTGGAGACATTCAGTCAGTTCCTTCCCTAGCCATACCTTGACAGGCTTCAGTCACTAAGCCAGCCCTTCCACCACATCTGCTTAGGCTGGGGACAAAATATATAAGTGTTATGCAAGTATGGTGAACTATGATACTTTAGTAGAGAGAATGTTGAAGTAACCATGTCTAGAACATCTTCAACTTTAAACTTTCTGACTTCAAGGGGAAGGAACAATAAAGAAGGATGACATTTTCCATTCTTTCAGTTAAAAAAAAGAAAGTTGAAAAAGACTCTTCCAATTGGGGAAAGCAGAACAAAGACAACAGCAATGACAAACACCAAATCCCAAGGTGACATCTCTTGATTGTTAACTCTATTTATAACATTTCTAGTAGAAAAGAGGGAAAACAGTACAAAGAGTTGCGCTGATAACTTCTATCTTACTTCTAAAATATCTTCCAGCTAATATCTCTGGCACCAAATGACAGCTCCTTTTATCTCAAAAATTCTAGTAATGGTCCCTCAATACCAGGAAGATCGTCTGCCACTGTGGAACAAGATTTTATTGCGACATCTCTTGCATTTTTATTCTTTATTTTTGCATAAATGAACTTCTTCATCTAAGATTTAGCCTTCTCCACCAGCAAGGGACGAATACATCCTGGGCTGCCTCCAAATTTCTCAGTTGACTTTGACTCATCAAATGCAAAGTCCAGGGAAAGTTTGATTGGCCATCTAAATTCCCGACATTCTCCATCCCTCAGACTCAATCCCTGGTTCTGTGAATAAAAGAACAACAGCTGGACAAACTACTTCCTGCTGGACATTTTTTATTGGTGATTTCATTTTTACTGCTCATGGTCTGTGGCAGTGTCTGATCTTGTACATACAGGAGCTGCCCAATTGCCTTTCTGTACTGTTTATTATCTGATAGAAGCGTATCAATTTATCCTGCTTTAGAGATTTGTCTCCACTGATGCACAGGCTTTTATTCCTTCAGAGGTGTTTTTTTTAAAAAAAAAATCTTCTGCTTTTGAAGATCACTTTTATCCTTTATTCTACCTGAGTACCAAGGTTACATCTCTCTCACCTCACTCATTGTTTAGATGCTTCACAATCTCATGATTATTTGTTTTCGCCTGGGTGGCATATATAATCATATCATCTACATATCTGAGAAGAAAGGATTTCAGGTTTGAGTATAGATAGGGGACAGATTTCCCCTATCTGAATTACTTCTGAAGCAGCAATTGGTTCAACTTCTCATTCAAATCCCTTGCTACTTATCTCGGGCAATAAATGGATGTTTGCACAAACACCCTTCCTTTCTAAGCTCTTCAGACTCTAATGGTTACTCTGTTTAAAACTCTTTCACCTCAGCTCAGATTCAGATCCTCTACATTTTCAACCATCTGAAATCTCTTTCTTGTCTTCCTTTACAGCCACAGAAGTTATAAATTTCTTTGGTAAGGGAACAGCTGCTCTGGAGGTCAGAGAAAACAAGAAAGGAACATAGGGCAATCCTCCATTGCAGTGTTAAGCTGTTCCCGTGAGTGAGATGAAGAACATTTTACCTGGTTTGCAGTGCTTGGGCAGTGCTGACCAGACCGATCAGGGGTTTAATCTGCATTGTGGACCTTTATGAGTCCCCACTAAGACAATCTTCTTGCACCTCACTGAAACCATTACTTTGTCTTCCTATGGGGGACATATGATGGTCTGGGTCTATTTTTTTTCCCCTCTCCAATGTCCGCCTACTCCACAGAGGAGATGAAATGATGAACCCATCGTTTGGCCAACACACATCATATATATTTATTATTTCATTGTTTTGTCAATGGCATCATCCCAATATCCCTTTTTTCTGTGGTGGCGCAGTGGTTACAATGCAGTACTGCAGGCTACTTCTGCTGACTGCCCGCTGCCAGCAGTTTGGCAGATCGAATCTCGCCAGGCTCAAGGTTGACTCTGCCTTCCATCCTTCCGAGGTGGGTAAAATGAGGACTCAGATTGTTAGACTGACTCTGTAAACCACTTAGAGAGGGCTGTAAAGCACTATGAAGCAGTATATAAGTCTAAGTGTTATTGTTAGTGCTATTGCTTTATACAGCCCATAGTTTGGATATTGACCCAGTAAATAACCCAAGGGCTAGAATATTTGAGAGACCCAGAGTTTCTACGTAGAGTAAAACCCTTAAATATTTAGTTCTATAAATCAGTAGTACTATAGGAACTGGTAGAGTATGGCAGTACTATAGGAGTAACATTGTGCTCCTGGAATAGAATAGAACTTCACTGTTTTGACCTGGAATTGGAGGGGACTGAGTATCTGTGGAGATTCTCTGTCATCCAGGTCATAGTTGTCTCAAATAAGCCCAATCAGGCTTTTGAGCGCATGGCAGTAAGGCTAAACATTTATTTCAGGGTTCAAAAACATATAAGACAGGGTGTTATTTTCAGGAAAACACAGTATCAGTTTTTAGACATGTACATTTATTTTCGTTTCCCCCCCCCCATGGCTTTTGACCATCACTTATCTTAATCCTGCTAGTATGTTACATGTTTAAGCAACTGAATTTGTGTGTGTGGGGGGGACCTTTCTATTGGGCAGTTCCGAAAGTAGATCCAGAAACTGAGGGATACGAGTGTTCTAATCCTAAAGAGAACATAATGTACCTTACTTGGGAATTTGCACTGCTTACCAATTGTTTTCTGGATTCCATTCAAAACGTTGATTTTTTATTTTTATGTATGACATAAAGGCCAGGGTAGCCTGTGGCTAGTTCATACTAAGAAATGAACTGTTCCCACATTTTCTTCATGAGCTCAGGTGCCATCAAAAGTAGACTTGCTTAGAATAGATAGTTCTTGACTCATGATCACAACTGAGCTAAACATTTCTGCTCCTGAGACATTTGTTGGGTGGGTTTCGCCCCATTTTATGACCTTTCTTGCCACAGTTGTTCAGTGAATCACTACAGTTGCTAAGCTAGTAACATGGTCGTTAAGTGAATCAGGCTTCCTCGTGGACTTTTCTTGCCAGAAGGTCACAAAAGCTAATCACATGACCCCAGGAGACAGTAGTTGTCATAAATATGAGTAAGTTGGGAAGCATCAGAATTTTGATCCCGTGATTATGAGGATGCTGTTATGGTCATAAGTGTGAAAAACAGTCATGTTATCTTTTTTCAATCCTGTTGTAACTTCCAATGGTCACTAAATGAACTGCTGTAGGTCAAGGGCTACCTGTACTACGTTAATGTTGAGCTGTGGATGAAACAAGGCAAGCTTTCACTGTGACTGAATTTTCTCTAATGTGCTGTCTTGTCGGTTTGGGAAAACCAGATAGCTTGTTGAGAAAGCTTTTGGAGTCTATTTTAATCTTGTCCATTGCTGCCATTCTGCTATGTTGCCTTTATTTTACTTTCAGGTCTCTAGCTTTTCTGAGAGTGTATCTTCTGTGCAAGTTGCTTAAGAAGATTATGAACAAACAAACAAACAAACAAAAATCCAAATTGGATTTGGAAGTTTATTTATTTATTTAGTCAACAAGTACAAGGAAACAAGTAACAGTATAGACACAGACATTGGCACAAAAAATGGCACAAATAAAAGGATGTAACTAGGCAAAAGCATAGCTATAAACACATAGAATGATTACATATAAATGGGGACAGTAGGACAGGGACGGTAGGCACGCTTATGCGCTTATGCACGCCCCCTTAGGAACCTCTTAAGGAACATGAAAGGTCCATGGTAGACAGTTTAAGGGAAAAGGTATGGGGATTAGCGAGACTAACAACAGGATCAGGTAGGGTGTTCCAGACATACATAACTTTATTGCAGAAGTTGTACTTCCTGCAATCTAGATTAGAGCGATTTACATTGAATTTGAATCTATTGATAGCCCTTGTGATGTTTTGGCTGAAATTAAAATACTCATTTACAGGCAGGGCATTTTGGTAAATAATTTTATGAACTAAGCATAGATCAGAATGTAGATGGTGTAGTTTGAGGCTGTCCAGACCTAACATTTCGAGCCTGGTGGTACAGGGAATTTTATTTCGAGCAGAGGATTTGAGTATTCTTCTAGTAAAATATATATAATACATAAAGGTGACCCTTCTCACCCCTGCAGTTGTGTGGGATAAATTCAGAACAAAAGAAAATAAGAGGAAAAGGTAAGCAGTCAATGACTGGACACAGCAAGGAGAATAAATGAAAGGCAGTGACACTAAGGAGAATACTTATTTATAATAAGTATAAGCTTTGAAGATAATAGAGAGCTGTCTATAAACCAGTGTTTCGCTATCTGGGAAGAACACAGGGGCTGTCATCCAAAATAACTGAAGGATGTCCAGTTGAGGAAAGTGTGGTGCAGGCAGAGATATAAATATGACACAACAATTGAGAAGTGGAATTTAGCAATTTGATGTTCCACCTGGATTGGAACTGAGCATTCCGAATATTTAAAGCTCATGGTAAAATGGGGTGGCCTTATCTTAATTGTCTATCTTTTTGCAATCATGATAATAATTAAAAAGAAAACAATGTGACTCTCCAAGAAGACATCTTTAAGGGTGCAATATGGTCGCTGAACTTTCCTGGACAATTTATACTAGCAATTCATAGTGTTGTCTCAGTATTTTTTAGGTCACCAACTGGCGGTCTGCAAGAAAACTTTGATGGTGTGCAGAAAAATTATTTGCATTTTATATATTGCACTAAATCAGGAGTCCTCAGACTATAGCCCCTGGGCCAGATAGGTACAATGAACATTTGTGTTGGTGCAGAGAATCTCCCTCTTCGGGGTCCTTTTGTGAGGGTCGGAGTGGGGTAGAAATTCCAACTAGGATTCTGCTTCAGCCTCCTGATGTGGGGCTTTGGGTGAAGGCTTGAGGGAAGTGCCTCTGGCACTCACACAGGTCTTCCCTCTGCTTGAAAAGCCTAAGCTTCTAGTCCTCAGTGAGTTGCTTCTGCTGAGCCTCCTTCTCGGTCAGACCCAATTTGAACTGAGCTGTTTTGCCAACTCTTTCTCATGGTGGCTATTTAGCTCCAACAACTGCTTCCTGTTCGGGCCCTAAGGAGCCCGGGCGGCAGGCAAGGAGGGGTTGTGAGGGGAGAGGGGAGTAGAGGCTGGCGTGAGTGACCTCAAGTTGACCACGCCCACCCAATCACATGACCACCTAGTCATATTAGTGGTCCTTGGGATTTAAAATTATGAATTTAGCGGTCTCTAAGGTCTGAAAGGTTCCTGTTTAGGTGGTATATCACTAATGCAGACAGGGATTTTTTAAATTGCCAGCAATGACTGGATAAAGCTATAAATCATTAGTCTGGGTGCCTGTATACTTCTCACCTTTAGAGAGGCCACTTAAGCTTCTTAGGCACTTAGCCATAGTAAATATTCAAATTGGCAAACAAAATAAACCACACACAAACACAGGTACATACCAAAGAAGAAGCTACAGATAGGAAAGGACCTCAAACGTAACAGTCTTCATTTTGTAGTAACTGACTGCAAATTACTTGGCCCAAGCAAATCAAACTTATTTCTGATAAGGCTAATAACACCACTAATGCCATACTTGGCTTCTTTCACTCAAAAACGAATGCATGTACTGTTTTCATAACATCCTTTAAAGCTAAAGCTATTTCTCAAACATTATCAGACTCTGAGATATGTAACAGAACAACAGAGTTGGAAGGGACTTTGGAGATCTTCTAGTCCAACCCCCATGCACAAGCAGCAGCCCTATATCATTCCAGACAAGTAGTTGTCCGGTCTCTTCTTAAAGTCTTAAAGTGATGGAGCACTCACAACTTCTGTAGGCAAACCGCTCCACTGGTTAATTGTTCTAACTGTTCTCAGGACATTTCTCCTTAGATCTAGGTTGCTTCTCTCTTTGATTGTATGTGCAATAAATTACATCTCTTAGATATTATCCAGTCCAGATTTCAAAAGTGGTATTTTATGTGCCTTACTATGTTTCAAATACAGCAGTTCATTTAAAAATCATGATGAGACGCCTTGAATCCAAAGTCTACAGAGGCCAGCTTTATGGAGCTGCTGTAGCCTAGAGGTCGAGCTGTTGTCTCATAATCAAGGGGTTGTGAGTTCAATCCTAGATAGAGGCCATATGTAGCGTCTTCTCCTGCTTAGGCAGGGGGATGGACTAGATGACCTGAAAGGTCCCTTGTTACTCTGTTATTTTTGGCTCAAGCTCCATTTCTCTTGGAATTCCCTGAGTTTTATGATCCTTTCTAATATTTTTTTTCTTCTTCATAGAATTCAGAGTGATATATATTAGCATAGTCTTTCTTTAAAAGCCCTCTTGTCCATTGGATTATCTAGAGGGAGAACCACAGTCCAACAGTAGATATTTGCCACAGTTTCCCCAATATAGCAATGCAAACATGTTTATTAATAGTGGCCATATATAAATAGGAAAACTTTCATGCCAGCAAACTATCTATTTAATGTTACATGTTGTTAGCTCATTTAAATGTGTTTAAATGAGTTATGGAAGGAAGTCATATTATAAAAATATTGCTTTTGCAAAGTGAACTTATTCCTGCAACCTGGAGCAGCCCAAAACCTAGTCCACATACAGCAACTCTCATCCTACTTTCATAACTCAACTCTCTAGCAAATGTTTCACTGTTCTGAAGACAAGTTCATTCTCCTCCCCCTTCCGTAGGAAATTTAACTTCTCTAGGAAGGTTGCAAAATTTATTTCAGTTGTCATTGCTTCACATAGGAAATTACTCCTTAAATACTTAGGTTCATGCCAACATATACTTTAATTTACATTTCCAAAGTTACTTACCTCAAAAGGATATCCATATACCTACACATACGAATATACACACAGAGACACCTACCTGGACACACATTTTCATTTAAAAGTTTAGCACTCAGCAAGCAATCAGGCTTTTCAGTACTTTATTCATAATGCTACTTTGAATATATAGAGTTCTTTTGATTAGTAGAATTTCTTTTATTAGTCTTCTATGTGCACATGTAGAATTATAATGCACTTTCTTTTATTTTCATTGCTTTTAGAGAAGCTGTTTTTTTTAAAAAAATCTGAGCCTTGGAATCTTTCATAATAATGATAAAAATCCTGATCAGTGACTGCAACAATGAAGATCTGGATTTCTGATAGCATTTCTCCAAAAGCACCAAAGATCAGGATAAAAAGCAATACATGGAAACTAATCAAGGAGAGAAGCAACCTAGAACTAAGAAGAAATTTCCTGACAGTTATAACAATTAGTGGAAAAAAACCTGTCTCATGAAGTTGTGGGTGCTCGAACACTGGAAGTTTTTAAGAAGAGATTGGATAACCATTTATCTGAAATGGTATAGGGTTTCCCGCCTAAGCAGGGGGTTGGATGAGAAGACCTCCAAGAACTACAATTTGGCAGCTATGATTTGGATAAAAGATTGGATTGAACTAAAAAATGAAAGGATATTGTCACTTGAAGGACACGATTTGCAAATAGGGTGGCATTCATTTTTATTGGGGGGGGGGGATTTAGTATGCATACATATTTTAAATGACACCAGATCCGAAATGCCATAATCGAGGTATGGACAAATTTT
>JANHFP010002536.1:109056-123938 GCA_032468135.1 Calamaria suluensis | reverse complement strand
CCAAATCCTGAAAATGAAACTCAAATACTTTGGCCACCTAATGAGAAGGAAGGACTCACTGGAGAAGAATGTAATGGTGGGAAAGATTGAGGGCCAAAGAAGAAGGGGATGACAGAGAACAAGTTGGGCTGGATGGAGTCACTGAAGCAGTAAGCGTGAGCTTGGGTGGACTGAAGAGGATGGTGGAGGACAGGAAGGCCTGGAGGAACATTGTCTATGGGGACATGATGGGTCCCCATTGTCCATGGGGTCGTGATGGGTCGGACATGACTTCGCAACTAACAACAAGTGATAACTAGCACCCTGGATTATATCTAGATGCTTACTGGCAGCTAGCAGTCCTTGTAAAGTGGCAGTGTTATATATGATTTCCTTCAAATCAATGGAATATCCATTATATACATTAGGTCCAAAGAATCCATAAAGCCGTTTCTGTCCTCCAAGCTATTCTCAATTTCCGTTTCCTGAATAACTTAAGTCCAACATCACAGAGGTGAGAGCTCTAAAGTTTTTTAATAGTGTTTTGACCTCTGTGGATGGTGCTGATTTTGGAGAGGGAAAAAAATCTGACAATTCTATGATCCCTGGGGCCTCAAATAGACACCCCACTTTCTCAAATGGCACTCTATTATGTGGACACTTTTTGCAATAAATAAGATGTCGTGAACCCATTTATATTAAAATGTAATGGAGTTCTTTTAGGTCAAGCTTTATTTATTTATTTA
The DNA here is from genome assembly GCA_032468135.1 of Calamaria suluensis. NCBI lineage: Eukaryota > Metazoa > Chordata > Lepidosauria > Squamata > Calamariidae > Calamaria > Calamaria suluensis. Next base: position 123,213 of record JANHFP010002536.1, on the reverse strand, counting down.
AATATTATATTGAACAAGCAACCATGTGGATTTTTTAAAACTGTCTTAGTCTTTTTTCTCATGAGCATTGGTTATAGAAGAATATTTACTTCAAAATCCATTTGACTTATCTTGTTAAATGATCTTTTTAGGCGTACAATATTATGCAAAGCTGCTCTTGATGGATTTAAAAGATGACTTCCTGACACCACTTTATAAGCAGAAAGTGTAATCTGCCCTTCTCTTGCTGAAAGTACCAAGACCTATCAATCGATTGGTATCTGCACACTGTCATTTGAAAACCTGTGACTAATTGTGGAAAGGTCAAGTTCATGAGTCGCTTCAGAAGGGCTGCATTTCTCTGATTTGTTGATTTGATGTGTCCATGTGTCATGTTGTATTCAATGCTTTCTGTAAGGATATCTTCTACAACAATGTGGTAGAACACAGTTTTAATTCATTTCTGTCTTTTTAAAATTTGTAGAAATTCAGCAATTGCAGTATGCTCTGCAATCTATTTCCAAGCTTATATAAAGAAACATCTACACGGGAAAGTCTCCACTGTGCCTATGATATCATCAGCTCACCTTAGCACACTGTGGCCTGCTAACATCAAAGTTCAGATTAATCTGATCTATACTTTATACTGCACTAATGCATTTTTTAAATGGGCCAGATGTCATTTGAAATATACATGTCTTGAGCTTATTCTAAATATTGTTACATTCCAGTTAAAAACCTTCTGGCACTGTTAGCATTTAACATCTATATCACCCTTCAATCATATGTGTCAAGGTCTTTAACTAAACTAATTCTGTTTATGTATATATTGCTGTGATTAATCGTGATTGTGCACATTTTCACAGAAGTACTCCTAAGTACAACCCTACCAAAGATTTGGTCAGTAATCTGTTGGTGGCGGTGATTGCTTAGCAATTTCCTGTAATTCAATTAAAATTTGAATGCTAGCTTGGGTATTTGGGGTCAATGTTGATGCTATCTTACTTTTTAATTAATTAATGTTTTAATTATGTTAATTGCTTACTGAAGAGGTTGTTTTATAATATTCAATTCAATGGGCCAAGAGAATGTTGAAGCTATCTTTGTCAGTCTTTTGATGGGATTGGTTAACTGACAAGCAGAATATATCATTGTTAAGAAGCTAGAAATTTAAGAATAACGAATCAGCCACGTTCAGAAACGTTTCTTTCCCATAGACAGTATTACAGTGGGAACCACTAAAAGTTATACTTATCAAAGTGACTGAATCTGGAAATCACCAGTCAGGTTTTCCAGAATGCCTTGAATTTACACAATAATATGTACAATATGAGAATTCTACAAGTTCTGAAAATTTTTCCTCAAATTATCAGTGTATTACTACAACAGCTCTCCTGATTATGCTGAAGAAAATCTATACAGATACCACAAAAATATTTTCCACTGGAGATTATCTGACTTTTCAAAACTGGAGCTATTTCTTATCTGACGTTGCTAATTTTTGGTTCTGGATCATTTGAAGTAAGTTTGAAAATAACGATATTTGGTTTGCTGTTTCAAAGTATTCTCAATTATATCACTGAACTTTTAGAGACTGTCTTTTTAATAATAGCCAAGGAAGATGGTTTCTGATTGTGGGCAGGTGGCATGAATTTTCCTGTTCATGTTTTCAAGGTTAGACAGCAGAAGAATAGTTTAAGAAAAAACTATTTAAAAAACCAGCAAAGTGGACTTTGACCTTTTCTACTTATTGCTTGCATAGAATAAAATTATTGAAACATTCATTTTCATTAAAAATATGGTGTACAGAGTGAAGATATTTAAAATTATTTGTTGCCAACTTTGCTAATTGAATTTCCTTTAGGTGACTAGGTAGAAAAATCGATTAAACCCTAATTTTGAGCAGGTGTGTGGTTAATATGGTTTGTTAAGCATAATTGTGGTCTAATAACCTCTATGGACTTATTTGAAAGTTTATTTTGACTGTGGGTCCAAGCTCTTCCACCTTTCTACCAGAAATAGGTTCATAAGATTTACTACCTGTACATTATTGAGTAAAGGGATAACAGGATTCTTACTCACATGAAGGAAAATGAAGCTTGACTTTCAAAATGGAAAAGTACATCCCCAATTTTGTTGCAAATGTCAAGTTCACAACCAGAAACTGCTTCTGAGTGCATCTTTAACTGGTGTGAAGTGACAGATTGCAGAGATCACTTTTGGAAATGCTATAGGGCTCTAATTTTTACAACAGTGAATGGCTCTTATGCAATTTCTGAGAGTTAAGAGTTTTTCCTTGAGCTTTTTTTTTTTTTGTATCATTTGTTGGCACTGAAGACTTTTGCCCTTGGTCATAAAAAAACCCCCAAACAAACGAGAGGCTCACAAGATGATAACGTCTCTCAAGATAATTGCTCTGGCTTTGCACATCCTGGAAGGGAGATTTTTCCAATCTCTCTGTCTGCTTGGATATTTCTGCTTCCCAATATTTTTGTCAGTGCCTACTTACACTAGTAAGTCTATAAACAAAGTATGTCAAAACACAATCAGACACAGTCAATAGCATTCACAGTTGCTATTACTTTAGTTTCCCCATGCCTTACAAACTCATGGTTTTGTTTTGATAGTTTTACCTATTTTGATAATTTTAGAGGGTTATTTTAATTTCTATTTTCCAGAAAAGGCAAAAGCTGAGCATGAATCGAGACCTCCACATTCTAGCTTTAGTGTTGTTATTTTCCCAAAAATATGGGGACTTTCACTTTAGATCATGGATCCTACCTATTATATTTTAATTTAAAAAAATCTAATTAAGAGCTTCATGACCTTAGAGATGTCACTAATATCTTCCTAAACTCATCTGTCTTAATCTGGATTTTATTTATTTTTCTTATATCCTGCCCATATTATTTTTATAAATAACTCAAAACAGTGAATATATCTAATATTCCTTCCTCTTCCTATTTTCCCCACAACAACTGGTGAGATGCATTGGTCTGAGAGAGAGAAATGGCCCAAAGTCATTCAGATGGCTAAGCTGGGACGAAAATGGTCTCCTGATTTTTAGCCTGATGCATTAACCATCAAGTAATACTGGATCTTTGGATTGCTGCCATAATTTTGACTATTTGTAATACAAAGGAAACAAAACACAATACTTCCCTCCCTTCCAACTCTGGATAACTTCTCACATAATCAATAGGTAGCACATATTCTGTTTCAGTGAGTAAAAGAGTAATACACGCAAAATCATAGTTTAGCTCATATTCGTAACTTTGATGTGACAGCTCTCTATCTACAATTTTGTTTATTCTTACTATTAAAACAGTGTATATATTTTGCATTTTAGGCAATTAATTAATTAAAAGCTACTGAAGTGCTAAATTTGAAATGTGAAAGATTTAATAAAGAACTACTCTATGAGAGATAATTTTAGATGAAGGACAAAAAGCTACCATTCATTTCTAACATTTTTCTCCAATTTCTTATTATATTTTATTCAACAGCCGTGACTATCACAAGAAATAGCTTTATACTCTTAGTGCTAAAGAATGTTAATAGTTCCACAGTCCCTTTTTCGGCTTCTCCTTTGATGATACTTGAAGAAGAGCTTTTTCAGTCTGAAAGAAGCACTGCCTGAAGCTCTTCTCTTAGAGATGTAGCAGTAACAGGGCATCCATGGACCTGTTCTTTCTATGAAAATAAATGGAATTTAATGTACAGAAATTGGATTTGTGAGTTTTGAAGCTCTGATTGCATAAATAATCCATTGTGAATCCTCTTATTTTTGTTTTTTTTTAACTGTTTTATAGATTTGCAAAAAGCTTTCACATAACATATTCCAGGGTACGATATAATGGATGAAATTCTTTCTGATGTTTCATTCTTTTTCTCCTTTTTCTAAATAAAAACAGCTCCTGGTTGGAATTAAGTACAAGATCTCAGAAATAATTTCTGTTTAAGGGTGTATGTAGAACATGATTTGAGGAATTCATAAATGAGGGGGAAAAACTGAACTGGGAAAGGAGAAAGGATTTTAACAGTAATTTAATTTAAAATATTTAATCAAGGAGTTCCCCAACTCCAGATGACTTTGGGTGTTCAAAAATATAACAATAAAATGCCACCTAAGTGATCAGAAACAAAATAAGGTCAAAACTGAAGAACAAGAACAAGATGGTGATCCACAAGAACATATAGAACACATCTAATAGGGCTTCGTCTATCTTCATTTATCTCCTGGGAGAAAGGGCAGGTTTTAAAGGCTTCTGGAATGCCAGCATAATTAGAGCCATATGAGGAGAGCCTCATTCCAGAGGATTTATCTATCAAATTATTTTATCTGCTATATTATGTTATTATCACAGGTTAGGGTTAGTGCTAGTGAACTTTTTCTTACAAACTAAGGATATGTCTATACAAATATGTCTATGTTTTTTATTATGGATATTTAACACTTTCCTACATAACAAATTTCAGTGATACTATAGTGGCAAGTTAAGAACATCTATAACAGGACCATTTAAAGAGAAAAATAAAGCTTTCCAACTAATACACAAAGAAATTGGGGATTAGCAAATCATCTCTTGGTATAAAATGCTGAAATGCTTCTAAGAATTTCTACGTTCGGTCATATTGCTTTACTTTTCCATTTTTTAAATTTTATTTTCTGGAGCACTCATTTGAAAAATACAAAATCCATTTTAAAGATTTAATGCAGATTTATCCCAGCTAAGCTGATATACCTCCGCTTCTCTGTACTTTCTTATTGTCTTCCATATTGTGTGCTGGGTATGGCCAAAAAAGTCAAAATAGTGGCTGCAACAGTGTGATTATACCTCTATTTTTATGTCCGGGTATGAATATTTTTCCCATTTCCTTTAAAATACATAGAGGCTTAGCTCTCCCCTCCCCATGTAAGCTTGAATACAAATTACATTTATAGTGAGGTATGAAATAATCTTAGATGTTTGTGCAAAGTCACCTAAAGGTGTTGAGATAGGTACTTAACATTAAAAATAATGATCTTCTATTCATTGATTAAAACAAAAAGTTCAAGAATGATTCATTAGCTGTAAAATGTTGCAATATACTGACCTTCCTAATTCAAGGAAACCTGTGTGTATTATGTATTTATTAACAAAGAAAATGTTTTTCATAAGCATAAGGAAAAATATGTCCTTTCATTTCAATTAGCAGAGAGAGAAAAATATGAATCGCTTTGAGAGATCAAGGACAGAGCTTTGACGTGAATTATGAACTTCCTTTGAGTTTTTATCATTCCCAAATCTGTGCTTCATACATGCTTTTTTATTACTGCTATAGATGTACAATTCTGCATATAACATAATTTGCTCGGGAAGCTTACAGTCATATTTAAAAATGCATTTATTTATAAATAATGGTAGCTTTGTTCTAAGATCTTATGGAAATACTCCACCTTTTGTTAGAGAGATACATTTTAATCTCTTGATAATACATGTCTATATCAATAGTTTTTAGTAAATAATACTGTTTATGTTGGCTTACTTGGGAAGGGAAAGAATTAAAAATATAAATTGGCAAGAAACAAAAGCTTATACACATGGCAAGAGATTTTAGAAACAATAGGGCAATGTTTCTTATGGATTTTGATTCTTATGTAAAACATTGAACTATTACCTAATTAAGCACACTGTTAGTTTCAACATTACAGATTAGAACAGGATTTGCAAGGGTCTTTATCTCTCATGAGAAAAAAAGCTTTATTTTTTCCCCTTTAAATAAAAGAATTATATAAAGAATCCTAAAAGTTACAAAATGAGTGATCATAAAATATTGGTCAGTGACACTGGATTTCGTTTTCTGTTTCCTTCTAAAAGTCTCAAAATATTCTGTTCTGAGTGATTCTGGAGATATCTCTATCTTGTGTGGCCCATTTTTTAAAAAAAATTTTTTAAAGTTTTTTCTGCATGAACACGGGAACGTTGAAATACAGTAGAATGAATAGTTCAGAAAACACCATAAATAATATGATTTTAATTTTATACCTCTTAGATCAACAGAGTATTTTCCTCCCTTTTTGTCTATATCAATGTAAGCTGATGTAAGCTTATTATTCTTTCTGCCACTATCACAAGCCAAACACTGGTTGAACAGATAGTACTTCTGATGATTGAACTTTCCTCTGTGCAACATCTGGTGTCTCCAGCATTTCTGAGTTGCTCCCTAAAGGTATCTTTACTCATTATAGGGACATACTAATTAGATATCAAGAAAGAAACAAAAACAATAGCAGAATCTTTTAAAAATGCAACCATGCTATCAAGTGCTTTTAATAAAGTACAAAGGTGCCCCTATTCTGCTTTACTCAAGAACTCATAAAACCAAAACCTTCTGTTCACATATACAGAAGTTATTAGTCCCTGTTTCTTAAAAGAAAGGTACATATATTACTGCATGAATAAGGGAGTGATACTTGGACTTACGTTGGCTTATCTTTGGTTGATTCTGCTCAGATTTGAAGCCTAGAATAAAGTATAGGAAGATCTTCTAGCCTTAGGTGTCTATCACAATGTTGCAACACAACAGGGTGATTTAGTGGTCCCTGAGGTCTTGAGGACCACTTCCTTCCTTTGAAGGAAAGGAAAAAAGGACCGGAGAACAAAGCAGTCGCGAGTGGTGGCGACATGCTGTTGCTGCTCTACTGCACATGCACATAGAGCACGTACAATGTGCTGTACTGCGCATGTGCAGAAGAATGTACAAACTTGTTCTGCAAATGCGCAGAAGAACGTGCTCTGTTGCGCATGCGCAGAACATTCTAAAAATCCCCTCTCCCCCAATGGTGTCCCGCCTTACAAATGGTATAAATCTGGTCACCTTATATTAGACAGTAGGTTCTGGGTATTTGAGCTGGGTGGATAATCCCACAGAGATGGAAACCAATGCTTTTCATCTTAAATAGTACATCTCAATTGCTATCTGAAGGTGATTGTTTTGGAGAAAGAAAATAATTCAGAAAAACAGTGCCTATATTTGCAAAAGATTCCACAGCAACAGCTTCAAAAACGTATTGTTTGACAATCTGGAGAAGTACTTCCCACTCAGTACAGATAACACTGAGCCTGAAAAAGTACATCTCACTTAATGTAAGGTATTTTTAAATAATTTTTAGTGTTGTCGTGTTTTTTTTGTTTTCTCTTCCACAAAAGGAATCTCATATTAAAAAAGGGTTTTTTTCACAAGGCACAGTTTCTATAGCACCATTATTGAACTTCAGAAATTTATAGTGTGATGTAACGTGAAATGGATAAAAGTCTATTTAGATTATAATTTTGGCATACAATATTGATTGGGAGCATCCTGTTTGATTTAAAATAGATTTATTTCTTCACAAATGTGGTGATGTTAATTCCCTCTACTCTCCTTATCTTCTTTTTTGGCAGACCATTAAAATTGGTTTCAGTATATGTGCTTCCTGTGCTTTTCAGGAAAAAATCATATTCAGGCTCAGATTTATAGTTTGTTGTACTAAAGCTATTTTTTGTGTTTTGGCCCCTTCCTTTCCTTTCCTTTCCTTTCCTTTCCTTTCCTTTCCTTTCCTTTCCTTTCCTTTCCTCTCCTCTCCTTTCTTCTCCTTTCCTTTCCTCCTCTTTAATATCTGCTAATTAATTGAGTGGATTGTATTAGAACAGGAAGCAGCACCTCTAGAGATGACAATGTCAGAATTGTTTCAAACAGTGGTGGGTTTCAATTTTTTTTGACTACCAGTTCTGTGAGTATGGTTTGGTGGGCATGACAAGAGAAGGGAGATATAAAATCTCCATTCCCACCCCACTCCCGGGAAATGATACTGTAAATTATCCATTCTCTCCCCACTCCAGGGGAAGGCTATTGCAAAATCGCCCTTTCCTCCTGATCAGTTGGGACTCTGGAGGCAGAGAATAGATGGGGCAGGGCCAGTCAGAGGTGGTATTTACTGGCTTTCCAAACTACTCAAAATTTCTGCTACTGGTTTTCCAGACCTGGTCAGAACCTGCTAAAATCTACCTCTGGTTTTAAACAATCTAAAACTTTACAGAAGATTTTTTTTTTCAAAAAACAGAAGCCAATATAAATAATTAGAAGTTGGCTAAAAAGAATCTGTCATCTGATATGCAAAATCCCTTTTTTTCCTACTATATAAATAAGCTTTTGTTTTTTTAAAAAAATATCACTTGGAAGTTAAATAGCATATACATGTCAGTTTCTCAGAACAATTGATTTATTGCATTCATTTCTTTGGAAATATAAACAAGTTTTATATCTAAATTTTATAGTATTGCAGCTGATCCATCTGTCCTGACTATTTGTGCACTGTCACATAATGAGGCCTGTATTAGGAACACATATAGTCCCCCCACTCTTTATTATGCATGGAGCACACAGGACAATTTACTACATAACAGATGTAGCTAAGTAGTTGGGATCATGTAGTGATTCATTCATTTAAAGACAATCTGCTATGATAATGTACAGATACTTCATAAACAAAATTATAATAAAGAAAAAAGTAAGCTTATTTCAACAATGGCTTGAAATTGCTAAATGGTTCCATAGTTCCCCTGTGAATTTTTGTATTGTATTTAGGTGACAAATAGGAATCTTGGTTTCCTTTGCAAATTGCATTTTTAGAATTCTCTGCTGCAAGTCACAGCTATTTGATGGGAAAAAAATGAATGAATAATTTTAACAAAGAGTGAAGTGTTATGTCTGAGTGCCAAGCACATGATGGAAAGGGAACAGTGGATTGGACGTTATGTTGAGAAAGAGCTGGTAGGAAATAGGCTCCTCCTGATTGGCTCAGCCACTGACAGCTCAGTATAAAAGAACTGTCAGTGCCTCGGAAAGTTTCTTCTTCTCCAAGGTAGTTAGTACACCAAGCGAGTCATATGCTAGATTGGAATGTTAGAAATAAAGCATTGTTAGCCAATTAACCTGCCTTGCCTCCTTCTTATGCCATGAACTGAACATGACCAATTTTGTATTTCTGCACAAAATTAAAGGATGGCTGCAAAGCACTTGTCACCAGCTATCAAAAAACCACTGACAGTTTCCAGCTATGACCAATAAGGACAGTTGAACAGCACCTCAATTTTTGTGAAGAATACTTTTTAACCTCCCAATAACTTATTTGACAGTGGTAGACTAGTATCTCTTTAAACATGTCTCCTACCGTTCACCTTACTTGGTTTCTTCCAAGATGGAAAAAAAGCAAATCAGATTATCACTAGAAGGCCAAAGATATGTTTGCTTGTACAATTTTTTTGGGTGGGAGGCTGTGCATAATTTCTCTTTGTTTCCCTTTTATAGGGTTTTGAAGTTTAAGCATGTAGTCAATCATCAATGAAATAGATACACTAGCTTATTACTATTAAAGAATTCCTTATCTTAGAGCAGGGTTGTCAAACTTGCATTGTCACGTTGTTGTCACATGACACATTGTGACTTTTCCCCCTTTGCTAAAATGGGGTGGGCGTGGCCAGTCTGTAATTAGCTGATCCGCGGGCTGTGAGTTTGACACCCCTGCCTTAGAGTGAAGGTAAATTCCTACTTATTTATATCTATATTGTTTCTTATGGAAAAGGAAGCTTTTATATAATGGCAATACTACTGCCTATTTACTACTGCCTATACAATCTTTAAGGGGACACGGTGGCTCAATGGGTAAGACAGCCGAGCTTGTCGATCGGAAGGTCGGCAGTTCAGCGGTTTGAATCCCTAGTGCCGTGTAATGGGGTGAGCTCCCATTACTTGTCCCAGCTTCTGCCAACCTAGCAGTTTGGAAGGCACATAAAAATGCAAGTAGAAAAAATAGAGACCACCTTTGGTGGGAAGGTAACAGCGTTCCATGAATTTTTGGTGTTTAGTCATGCCGGCCACATGACCATGGAGACATCTTTGGGCAGTGGTGGATCTTTGGCTTTGAAACGGAGATGAGCACCGCCCCCTAGAGTCGGAAACTACTAGCACATATGTGCAAGGGAAACCTTTATACAATCTTTATTCTAACACCTGCAACAAGCACCCCTCCTAATCATGTACAGTACTTTTGACTAATCCATAAACATCCTATTACAGTTTGTTCCAGTTAACTTTTCCTTATTACCTTTTCAATTTGCACTGATTCCTTCTACTGATTGGAATGGATGATTGTAACTCATGTGTTTCTTATTAATTTCTTCAGTTTAAACTGTTCATCTTGAATGATATGCTTGCTGGCTGAAAATGAGCTTCACTGACTTTCCTGGGACTTTCTGACAGATAAGAGAAGAGGACGGGAATGATAATAACTAAACAGATGATCATTAAGAAACAAGATCAGTTGGAGGATTAAAAATACTACGAAAAAGAAAGTTCTTCATTGGCCCTGCTACAGCGAGTAGATCATTTTAAATATATATTTTATAATATTTTTTATTAGTTTCCATAGTTACAATACCTGGTAAGAGCATTTTAAATAAAATACTGCTCTCCATTTTCATGGTCTACTTCCTCCTCTCACCCCTTTGCCAAGTAGTCCAGACAAGAAAATGCTCCAAAGTAGAGAACAATGCAGCAAGATTAGATTGGATTTTCTTCAGTGGTGAGTTTCATTTACCTTTGCTACAGGTTCACATGTGCGCCACATCTGCACATGCACAGAGAGTAGTTGATGACATCCGGGCCGGTGAGCAGAGCCTCCCACTACTGCTGCTACCTGTTTGCCCAAACTGGGGTGAACCGGTAGCAACCCGTCACTGATTTTCTTTTTTTCATTACTGGGAGATCAATTTAAGTTCATATAACTGTTAAATCCACCTAGTCTAGAAGAACAGGGTAAATTTTAAGGCTGTTTGAATCTTATTTTGAATTTTATAAATTAAGAGTTTTAAAACTTATATGTCCCAAATTTTGAGGACTTACATCAAGCCTGAGCAATTAAAGGTATACAATGCCCTCCATTACTTAAACCAAACAGGGCAAGAAAAACGTGAAACAGAGTAAATGATATAAATCAAATCATAATAATAAAATGATGCCCCTTTTATATAGATTTTTATATAGATTTCTCCTGTGCTGGTTATCAGGATGAAGAGTAAGGAAGAAAAGATTCATGAAGCTTTTCTAGCTATGGAAAAGGGGCAGAAGAGTTTGAATGGGGAAGATACTACTTCTCACCTGGTGAAAGTTAGGTTTGATATCAGATGTGTCTGTTACAAAAGCAAGAGACAAATGAGCAATTAGTTCTTGCCTCAAAATATAGTTGCAGCTAGCTAGTTTCATGTGCAGACTGTAGAAAAGGATGGAAAAATTTGGAATTTCAGTTTTAGTATAAATAGGGCTTGCATCTGATATCTAGCAGTGTCTGGAAATTATTACAATGGCTAAAAACTGTCAGTGATGAGCCAAGAGATGAAATAGTAAAATCTAATTGACTCCAATATTTTGCTTGTTTGCTCTTAGTAGACAGAATCTTGTCAAACTAAAGCTATAGCTTTCAAAGGTAACAAATATATCTTGAAATATTCTAGGGTAGGGTTAGCCTGAACCTTTCCCTCCTTTTCCCATTCAGCATTTGACTGTGAAGTTTCTTGATCTGGGTATCTTTCTGGGAAAGCTTTAGCAAAATCCTCTCTCTGTGCTGCTGCTTCCATCACAATAACTTTCATACATTAGATCTACTTATTATTACTATATCAACTCTATCTATTGCATTGCTAACCATTGGAAAACTGATACAGTACATGGACTATTTAGATATATTTAAAATCAAACAGATCCATGTATCCACAAAAAAACATACAATGTAGCTGTAACAAATGAATAATTGATCACCTGTTTCACTTTCCCATTCATCAGATATTTATTTTTGTTAGTGCATATGTTTCTCTGAATGAGAAAATATCCTGCAAGATATCTTCTCTATAGCTAAAACCTAAATAAAATTCTGATTTTACCCTAATAGAGAAATTACTTAGATTAAATTGCACAATGCATATTGAGAGGTTTAGTTCCAGCTAGATTGTTTCCTGTATTTTCACATCGCTTGAAATTCAGCTAAGTCATGAGACTACTTGACATGTAAAATCAGTAAATCAATAGAATGGTATTCAGTCCGAAGTTGGTATTCTTGGTATTTATAACAAAGTCAATGCCACTTGCATCAGGCTGATCTAAAGGCCCAAGCAAAGACATGATGTTAAATGTGCCTTTGCATTTAAAGTGAACATTACTCAAAAATGTAACTGCAGAGTGAGAAGGCAGATCATAACTGAGATCACAGCAGGTGATGACAGGGAATGTAATGATTTTTTTCCCCCTACCGCTGGACTCTTCATAAGAACTTCTACTCTTCTGAAGAAGCTATTTGCATTTGAAAAGAGACCCCTTTGGTGCCAGTGGAGCAATTCCTCCAAATATAAATATCAGCTTCAAATGAAAATTGTTGAAGCTACAATGGGGAGGGGGAGGGGGAGCTTCACTTTCCTTGTCCTTCTGCAATTCTAAGTATTATAATCTTACTACAAGAACAAATTCTGTTTATATTTGGAAATCTAGTTCAATATAAAGGTAGTTTAACATGGAACCTAGCAGGCTCAAAACATTAATTTCATATAGTGCAGAGATTGGCAACTTTTCTAGCCTGGAGTGTTGTTGTACAGTTTCAGACAACTCTCCAGGCACCTCCCTGTTTATATCAGAATTCAGCAAGATCCTGCAATTGGCAGACACGCTCCAAGGCTTTGAAAAAGAGAGAGTGTTTCTAGTTTTCTAATCAATCACTGATTTTTCTTCTTTTTCCTGCTTTCACAGAGATGTCTGGCTCCCACACGGCTGATACAGAATTTCGAATGAGATGGATGAATGTTTTTAGCATAATCTTACTTGCTTTGCATTCACACTAATTCCTGAAAAGCGCCATGCAAACCACAGCTAAAGCATTTCTTCCTGGAGCTTCCACTTAACTTTGCCTGTGAACATAAATATTGATTTTCTATATGCAGTGCATCGAAAAGAATCCAGTGGAAGAAGTTTTCTTTATGATTGTATAAGTATACCTTTGTAAAATGTTACATTGCTATTTATGATGTTGATACTGATCTTAGGACCAAGAGGTAAAAATACTAGGAGAGAAGGTTGTCTGTAATAAAAGACTTACAGTGCACTGTAGCTAATTTTCCCCAAAAATATTTTTAAACCCTCACAGCATTCTATCAGAATATATATTTCATTAGTTGTAAAGACCATTAATTTAACTCTCATTATTATTCTTGACTCCCCAGACTCTGTCATCATGAATCATCATTATAATTTTTGCCAGATCAATGTGCGTTTGAGATTGTTCTGAAGAATTTACAACAACAATAAAGCTTTCCACCTAGTGTTTTCCATCCAAAAATACCAGAACTTAAGTAGGATGCTTAAGGCTGTGATAGATTCATTTTATAATTTTTCATTTTAATTATTTTTTGCTGTCATATGTAAAGGAATAACATCAGCATGATATTTATGTAGTGAAAAATATGTCTAGTTTTTTTCCCTCCATGCTAGTTTGGGAGCCAAAGAGATGTTTGATTCACAGCCTTAACAGAATAAGACATGTAAGTAGCCATGGAGCAAAACCTATGATGACCGATAAGATAAATGATAGAAACAATGACCTGGGTTTTTTTCATTTCTTTCTCTCTCCACCACCCTCCCCAAGTTGGTTTGTTATAGCCAGTCCATGTTGGTGAATAAAAGAAAAAGTTATAATTGAAATGAAAAAGTGCCAATGTAGTATAGCATATAGGAAATGAGAGAAAGAGAGACAGAAAGAGAGAAAGACAGAGAGAGAGAGACAGAGACAGAGCAGACAGAGACAGAGCAGAAGAAAAAAATCAGGGTCACTGATCTTATAATTTATCTTATGGGTTATCATAGGTTTTGCTCCATGGCTACTTACTCAAATGAAATGTGGGCATATCCTTTGATGTAACCCAGGGCTGTCAAACAACTGGTCTGCAGGCCAGATAAGATTAGAGTAAGAGTTGCAAGGGACCTTGGAGGTCTTCTAGTCCAACCCCCTGCCCAGGCAGGAAAACCTACACCTCTTTACATAAATGGTTATCCAACATCTTCTTAAAAACTTCCAGTGTTGGAGCATTCACAACTTCTGGAGGCAAGTTGTTCCAC
>JANHFP010002536.1:64228-75140 GCA_032468135.1 Calamaria suluensis | reverse complement strand
CAGAAAGCTGGGGAATTCTGAGAGTTGAAGTCCTCCAGGCTTAAAGTTGCCAAGGTTGGAGACCCCTGTCCTTGAAGGCCCGTCTTTGAGATGGTTCCGTCCTTCTTCCAAGTCCTGTTTTTAATCCTGGGGCAACATCATTATTATAGGGTTAGATTTACTTTACTTTTTAGTGAGAGCTAATTTGCAGGCTATTATTCAATGAAAACTAAAAAGGAGGGAGAGAAGGGAGGAAGGTAGAAGTTCTTGGTAGTTTTGGGAAATCTAACTCATTGAAAAACACGACCTCAGGCAGACAGTCCAGGCGGAAAGGATCCATTAAACAAGAAAGTCAACCAAAATAAAGGGGCAATTAAAGAGAGACTAGAGGTAGTAAATACACAGGGGGTGAGGTTTTGTTCCCAAGCAGGGATTCAGATGAGCATTTGGGAAGCAGGAGGCCTGTTCCCAGAGGGAGGGAGGGAGAGCTGGAAAAAGGGGTGATGGGGGAGCCAGAAAAGGCAGATTTCATAAATCTCAGCCCCGTCCCTGGCTCAGTTCCCTCTTTCCCTTTTCAGTCTTCATGCCGGGCGAGTAGGAACAGCGTGAGTGGTTACTTTCTGGCTGGAAGGAACATCGCCTGGTGGCCTGTGAGTAACTCCGACTGGGTGTAACTGGTTGGTACTGGTCTCTTTTCCAAGCAATGTGGGTATAAATCTAACGCTGCTTACATCTGTCATCTGTGTCTGTCATAGCCGTCTGGGAAAGTCTGGGAGTTGAAATCACTCATTTTAAAATGGGCAAGGTTGAGAAACACTAATCGCTCTTTCTTTCTTTCTTTCTTTCTTTCTTTCTTTCTTTCTTTCTTTCTTTCTTTCTTTCTTTCTTTCTTTCTTTCTTTCTCTCTCTCTTTCTCTCTCTCTCTCTTTCTTTCTTTCTTTCTTCAACAGGAAAAGTTGTGTCTGGCAATTGCATTTACTTCAAATGCTCATGGAGATAAACTTCCTTTTAGTGTTAATATATTTACTGTAGGTGGGGACCTGGTATTGGATTATGAGTATAAATATAAGCAGGAAGATGGGGCATGATGTTCAGTATTTATATGTAGAAGGTTGGCTGAGCAATGCTTGTGCAGCAATAGGGAGTAGTATTTTCTCTGAAATGAGGAAGATTTGGGGAGGGTTTGCTATTTTAAAATACCCCTCTCTGACAGAGTTCTCAAAGTAACCAGACAATGAAGCCAAATGATTTTAAGATGTAGTAAAATGTTCTTAAATGTTTTTAAAATGTCTGTTACAGCATGACAACATAACTGCAGTGAGTAAAAATCAAGATCTTTTATTAAAGTACCACCATATTAAAGTACCGCCATAGGATATAGAAAGTATATTAAACCTATAATATAAAATTGGATGATATATTCACACATTAGGACTGAGTGAGGAATAAGATTCATGACATAATTTATAATGCAGTCTATTTTATATCTAGCACATAGTCTATTTTTATTTTATGATTTTTCACATTTCAGAGAAGTTGGAACCCAAGAGTGCTCTAAAATATTCTGAAATAACAACTTTTTAAAATATTACATAATCAGCATGGTGCAGAAATCCAGTAACACCAATATAACTCACGATTGCACCTTGGTACAAAAAGTATCTGCCAAAATATTTCAAGCCAACGTATTTGTTAATATTATCCATATGCTTAAATTGCCTGAAGTCATCAGAGTCATGTTGGGGAAAGTGTCGATGCAATGAAATACACTCCTTACATGCTTCATGTTGCAGCAAAAGTGAATCCAAGGAAGTTATCATTTCTGTTTTATCCCAACACTCTGCCCTAAAGCTATCACTCAATGGAAAGAAGGCAAGTTGTGTTCTGTTTATTTACACAGAGACAGAACCGTAGAATAATAAATGAGTTTAAATCAAACAATTGATTTAATACGTTCAAAAAGTATAAAAGTATATGACCACATATATGATTTCAATTTTTCATACTATATTTTCCCCAACATACTATAAAATTAACAAAATGTAGATATGAAAATATGTAAACTATGAAGTTTAATAGGATGGAATTGTTGTGGTAGTTTTTTTAATTAAAATACTTTTATCCATTGTCCATGTGATGTTGAATACATATTTGAAAAACTATCTGAATTATATGATGAATTATATATAAGGCAACAGCCTAATTGAGAAGACCTAAGAAAGATTGAAACTCTAGAAAGAGTGCAAAGAAGAGCTACAAAGATGATTAGGGGACTTGAGTCGAAAACAAATGAAGAATGGTTGCAGGAACTGGATACGTCTAGTTTAATGAAAAGAAGGACTAGGTGGGACATGATAGGAGTGTTCCAATATCTCAG
Source organism: Calamaria suluensis (assembly GCA_032468135.1). Classification (NCBI taxonomy): domain Eukaryota; kingdom Metazoa; phylum Chordata; class Lepidosauria; order Squamata; family Calamariidae; genus Calamaria; species Calamaria suluensis. The sequence continues at coordinate 72,784 of JANHFP010002536.1, read as the reverse complement.
AGGCTACCACAGAAAAGAGGGAGTCAAGCTATTCTCCAAAGCACTTGAGCATAGGACAAGAAATAATGGGTAGAAAAGTTGTGAATGCTCTACCTGGAAGTTTTTAAGAAGATGTTGGATAACCATTTGTCTGAAGTGGTATAGTGTTTCCTGTTTAAGTAGGGGGTTGTGGTCCCTTCCAACTCTGTTATTCTATTTTTTCTATCAGACAGGAAGTTCATCCAAATAGTTGAACTTCCTTTGTATTCTATTTATTATTTTCTAATTCTTAATATCTTATTCTTCCTGAAAATCTGATATACTCTGAGTAAACAATCCAATTACGAACTTTACCTTTTTGTTTATATAAAATTCATGTTATCTAGCATGTTCATCCTCACTTCACTCATCAAGTTAATACTTCTATAGCACTATTTGTTGACAATCTTTGTAAACTTTGTAAAATTCTTTGTAAACATTAATTCTGTGTCATTATCCATCTGGATGAATAAGCAAAATGATTTCCCTTCCCATATGCCTTTTGACTCTTTACAACTTTTTCTTCAAATAAAGAACTATCTTTGATTTTACTTTTCATACTTTTCTTGTTATTGAAATATATTTAAATATTTAAAACAAGAATGGAATGTAAAATAATATAGATGTTATTTGAGAACATTGGCAAACATTTTTATAATAGTATAAAAGAAAACCAAAGTAGGATGTTTTAAGTGCAAAACATCAACCCTTCTATATTAAAACTACATACAACCACTAATTGTAAAGAAGAACTCGGTTTCCATTATCAGTACCATCTGTCTATAATTCCAAGAAGTTCATTAAACAATTAGCTAATTAAGCAGGGATGGCATATAAAGAAAAACAGCATCACAAATTTCTTACAAGTTCACTACTTTTTGCTTGAAATGACTCGTAATCAAGCATGAGGCACTAGATAATTGTTCACTTTTTCAACTGGCAGTAAATGTCACAAAGAAAAATGCAATGTAGTGAATACTTCTTGATCTCAAAACTTCGTCATTATCACTTAGATTTTCCACAAGTATGTAAGTGATAGAATGGCCAGGGTTGTTAGAATCGCCAGATAAGTGTAAAGATCTATGCTACCAAAGATCTTAGGATCTTAAGTGATCATTACTACATCTCAGTTTAATTACTTCAAAAGAGAGCTCTAAAATAACAATAACCATAACAATACCCTGTTCTCCCCAAAATAAGGCATCTCCTAATAATAAGCCCAATCAGGCTTTTGAGCACATGCCAATAAGCCCAAGCGCTTATTTCAGGGTTAAAAAAAAATAAGACAGGGTCTTATTTTTGGGGAAACACAGTAGTAATAAAATTATAGAATTTGAAGCAACGTTTTAAACTTCAAGTCTAGAAACACTGTAATGGATTAGGAACCATGTGGTCTCAGTTTATCCTGAGAACTAGTTTGATCTTCTGATTAAGATGTTGGATCAGAACAGTGGTGGGTTGCTACCGGTTTGCCCTAGTTTGGGCAAAACGGTAGCAGAGACGGCGAGAGGATCCACCCACCCACCCAGACATCATCAAATACGATCTGTGCATGCACAGAAGTGGTGCATGCACAAACTGGTAGCAAAACCCACCCCTGGATCAGAAGCACGTAAACTTGAATTATAGTCCTACCATAGGAATGACAACCATTTGAGCGGTCTTAGGCCAATCATTCCCTCTCAGTCCTTCAGAGAAGTGAAGAGCAAGCTGTTTCCCAAAATTCTTCCTAGAAAGCAGCATAGACTTTTCCATGTAGTTCCCAAAAGTCTGATTTGCCCTTTTTTTACCCGTGCTGCTGCATTTTGTACCAGCTGGAGCCTCCGAGTGCTCCCTTCCGGGAGCCCCATATAGAGCGCATTACAGTAATCCAGGCGGGAAGTGACCAGCGCTTGAGTGACTGTCCTCAAGGTGCCCTGATCCAGAAAGGGTCGCAACTGGCGTATCCGATGGACTTGATACAAGGCCCCCCTGGTGACGGCACAATGTGATATACATAACCTTTGACATGCTGTTGATTGTGATATACAGCCCATGGAAAAAATATATATGGATAGACCAGATTCCATTCTGACACTTGTCAGTATAAGTGACCTGGTAGTTAATATGCTATTGTGGAAATACAAGTATTAGGGTAAGAGGTAGCTAATGACTGTGGCATCAGTGATTAGATAGAGCTCAAGCAAGCATTTGCATTATCTACAACCCTCTTTCTCTCCCTGTTCCAGCATGTAGGTAGTGATGTTTTATTTTTAGTTACACATACAAGAGACAAGGGTGGGACATTGTGAATGAAATGCTAAACTAGACAGATATATTCTGAAATAAATATGTCAAGACTCAACCAGCATTTCTACCCTCACTTCCATAATCAACAATTGTAAGCCAACTGTAGAATCAGAAAATTGGAAAAGGCCATTTAGGCAAGTCCAGTTCCCCTTTCAATGCAGAAATCAAATTAAAGCATAGAATTTGATAGAAGGCTAACTTTGGCTTGAGTGCATCTAGCTAAGAAGACCTCATCATGTCCCTTGGTGGTTGTTTCCACTGCTGAACTGTTCTTAACTATTAGGATTTCCTCCCCTAAAAATCTTCCTTCCTGTAATTTATTCTGCATTTTATAATGATAGAGAACAGATTGAAGCTTGCTTCCACATGGGTCCCTGTTTCGGTATTTGAATAATAAGAAAATAAAAAGAGTGGAAGGGCAATAAGCTGTTACTTGCTATCCTAAGCTCCTTGGAGGAAGGGTGGGAGTCAAATGTAGTCATGTCATTATTTATAATAAATTGTACTTAATAAATAAGCAAAGTTTCTATAATGCTTTGTTAAAAAAAGGTAAAAAATACTGGGGAAACAAGACAATGTTGCATTAAAACTGTATTGCTTTTCTGTAGGAAATATTTTTAATGATTGTATATCTTCTGTGATGATAGTTTGAGATGGTTAAAACAGCTGAGTAATCTAATAAGGATCTTATAGTCCTCAGCTTTTTTATGTTTCTTCCAGTAGCTGAATATAAAGGCCTTTATTTATGACTCAGGAAATGGGCTAAAAGCTTTTTTGGTTCATCTCTGTTTACAAAAGTTGTTTTTGCCACGGTGCTGCGCCATTGCATTTTAATACTTAATATAGTAAATCGAAAGCAGGACATTGCTTTGAAATGCTTTCTATAATTATGGGAATGGTTTTCCTGCTGGATTTTTTCTGCTGTGGCACTTTCAGCCTACTCTGCTTTTCCTATTAGCAAAATATTAGAGCATATTTGATTTCCTCTATTTCTTTTAATATACTATTTTTATACAAAAAAGGATAAAGTTTACTTCCAATAATGCTTGTCAGAACTGCATATAGACATTGTGGAAGTAAAGATGAATCTTGGAAGACATTTAGACCATCTTATTCAGTTATACTGCCCAAAACAAGATGTAGACTCACTTAGAGTTGCTGAATTTTCCCCTTTTATGTTCATTTTTATGAGTATAATACATACATAGATATACTTTCTTCATTTTTTCTTTCTTTTCTGTCTTCCTGTTAAAAGTTTTCTTTTTTATTGTTATTACCTGTTAATTTCTTTCTGTTTGTTCATACAATGCATTTCAGATAAAAAAAGATTCAGTTTAATTAAATATGAACAATTTTTAAACAACTTTCCAATAATGGAAGATATTTTAAATCTTAAATGTAGGCTTTTTTTTAGTGATTTCTTCATGTACTCTTTTGAAAACACAAACGAGTGGAAATTCCACAAACTCTTCAGTTGTGTTTACACTTCACATTGGTTTACATCAGTGGTTCCCAAACTTTTTCAGTCCCATGCCCCCTTGGTGCTACAAATTCATCCTCAATGCCCCCCTCCCAGTTCTGTGGGTATGGCTTGGGGAGGTGTCCTGTAACTAAGTGGGTGTGGCCAACTCAATGTCATTCAAAGCTGCACCCATTCAGTCACATGACACCCCACAAGACCCCTGTAGGAAAAATAGCGGGGCTAGCAGCCAGAAGTGCCAATCACCACTACTGGTTCTACCAAACCAGTCTGAACTGGGAGGATTTCACCCCAGCCCACCTCCAGTACTGCCATCCCTCTTGCGTCTTAGTGCCCCCTTGCTGCCCCCTTGCCTTTTATTGCCCCCTAAGTCATCCAACCACCCCCAGGGGGCAGTACCGCCCACTTTGGGAACCACTAGTTTACACGTACAGAAACTGCAAATTAATATATTGTTCTACAAGGAAGTACTTATTTTAACACTTTTAGGAGTGAATGGTGGACAAAATTATTTCTTATTTTGGGATGAAATCACACCAGTTTAAGATGTTTGGCAAAAGTGCCTTAAATTTGGAAATAATTTCTTCTTTTCTTTTTTGCATTTTGTATTTTTCCTATTCTTTTTTCCCTTCTGACTTCTGTTTATATTATCTTTTATCAGCGTAAAACTTTTTAATAAAGTTATTGAAAAAGAATATTTGTAATATCTTGTTCTGCTTTGAATCTACTTTTTGCTACATTATAGAATGCTTTCTTCAATAGGACGCCATTTTCTCCTGGCATTGCAAGGTATTATGAGATAATAGACACATTCTCCTTTTTTCTGACCAAACAGGACGTTTATAGTTGCAAATGCCATCCTATTTCAATGCATCACATAAGGATGTATGCTATTTTATGCTGGTTGCATTCTGACAGTATTTGACATAGATGAGTTTCATTAGCAACATTTTATTTTTATGTTTTGAAAACTGTCAGTTGATATGATTTGTCTAAGCACCCAGCATTTTATTTTACATTTTCATTTAAAGTGTAGGAACATAGGCAAAATATTTAGGTTTTTCCAGGGATAGATTACATAACAAATAAAAATATATATCAGAAGAAGTAATATTTTTTTAAAAGGCTAGGTTGATGATGGGGATGTGTAGGTGAGTGTAGGGAGAAATAATTTAAAACAAACGGATTAGGCAAAAAATACCCATACAGAATCTAGTTTCTCATTTTGTTGTGATGCATAGCAACTTAAGTGCTTCTTTAATTACTTTAATTGTTAGTGTCCTAGATTTCAATTCCTTTTTCTTTCGTAGGTGGAAAAGTCCTCGAGTGTATCTAAAATTCCCTCTGCTAATTTATTCTATGTCATTATTTACTGAAAGCATTAGGCTTTGTTTAGTAAAAGTTCCCCAATGAATCAAATTATGGCACTGTTTCTGTTTGTGTAATCAGAAAGACAAGTACATTAGTAAAGAAATCACTCTGAACATTGGGGTAGATGTGCAACTAATGATAAAGGTTCTAAAGGCAGACACTCTGCTTGAACTAACTAGGAGCTACTTATACGGACCATTTCTGAATTCTAATCACTTAAGAGTGGCACTAAAACTTTGGTACTGGGTATCCCAGGACTATAAAAAAACACTTTAATGGCTGTGCTGCTCTGCCCTATTTACCAAATACAACCCCCCCCATCACTAAGGAAGAATGACACCAGTTTTCATCACTGTTTATGACTTGTAAGCCAATGAAAAGCTTCACTATACATATAGTATCGTCTTGAATTTCTATGCAAATGCCTGGAGGCCACAAAATGAGTCTTCAGCATGCACTTCACTTCAAGAGCCTAGATCTGCTCTTAGGACATAAGGCTCATTCTCTATAGTAAAAAGTCTCATGATATTTATTTCCTTATTTATTACTCGAGAACATAAAACAAAACCTACTTTCTGTCTAGCCAAGCCATTGATGTCATCAGCACAGAACTTTGGGAAACAAGCTCAGAGATCCTAGCAAAATGAGAAAGAAGGTCTCCAAGCAGAATACTCATGCCTGATTAAATGCAATAATATAAATTGGGGTCAAGACTGGATTTAATCCTGCCTTAGATAAGCCCAGTAAAACCAAATGAATTTGAGTTGGTTACTTAAATTTATATTTTAAATTTGACTGAAATCAGTGGCTAACAACAGGAGCACTTATATACTGCTTCAGAGTGCTTTACAACACTGTTAACAATGTTAACATATTGTCCCCAAAAATCTCGGTTCTCATTTAACTAACCTCAGAAGTTCAATCTTGAGCCCAATTGGGATCAAACTCCCAATTGGGATCAAACAGTACTGTACAGTTAACCTGCAGTACTGCAATCTAACCACTGCACCACCACAGCTCATTAACAGACACCAATCAAAGCCCCACAAGAAGGTACAAGGATGAACATAAAGTAATTCTAAATAGAAAGGCTGAAATATAAGTATAAATTCCTTTTATTTATGCCTTTGTGGAGTGAGAAATTTGTATGTTGCAACTTTATGACTTAAAGACAATATTATTCTGTTAGATGTTTAATTTATTTATTAAATTTCTTTGCTGAAATAAATAGGAGATGAGATCAGGCTGAGCCCAAGATGAGAGTCCCTTTGCACCCACAAGTGATCTTAGTCCAACCTACCTTGAATTCATTTCTATTCTTAACTCTCCCTAATTTCTGTTGACTGTTAGTAGTTCAGATTCTTAAGGTAAAAGTGTCCCTCACACATATGTGCTAGTAGTTTCAGATTCTAGGGGACAGTGCTCATCTCCGTTTCAAAGCCGAAGAGCCAGTACTATCCTAAGATGTCTCCATGGTCATGTGACTGGCATGACTAAATGCCAAAGGCATATGGAGCACTGTTACCTTCCCACCAAATGTGGTCCCTATTTTTTCTACTTGCATTTTTACGTGATTTCGAAACTGCTAGGTTGGCAGAAGCTGGGAGAAGTAATGAGAGCTCACTCCATTACACGGCACTAGGGATTCGAACCACTGAACTGTCAACCTTCCTATCAACAAGGTCAGTTGTCTAACCTGCTGAGCCACCATGTCCCTTCAGTTTCTTATAGAGAGCTTAAATTCACAAGTATACACATTTTTCACAGCAACTATAAGTAAATTCACAACAATTATACACAACTTTTTCCCATTTTTCCCTGATGCTGACAGTAAAGTGATAGTAAATGCTTCTAGGAATAGAAAGTATGGGTCACACATAAAAAAATAGAATATACTTTATTGGTTGAGCATGAATGTTAAGAAAAAGAATGTGCTAAGAACAAATTGTAAAAAGATATTTCAAAATGCTACAAAATATATAGAATGAAGGTAAGTATGGAAATGGTTGAATGATAAAAAAATTGGAAGGCAGTGAATTGAAAAAAATGCTACTAAACTAATGATTGTTACATAAACTAATATGAGAGGAGGATATTGTATACTACATATAAGGAGAAAAAGATAGTTGCTATTAATGTGGTCAAAGAGAGAAGGAAATACTTAAGATTAAAAGAGAGAGAAAGAAAAACCACTCAGTAGTATAAGAAATATTTTAGAATTGGTTAAAGTGGTATAAATAAGAAGATTCCAGTTAATAGCATTAAAAATAAAAGTGATTTGAAACTGAAAAGCTGAAAGGAATATTATAAAATATGTGTGGGAGTGATAGTGATATATTGTAGAATGGAATTGAAGCAAATAATATAAATATTACTGCACTCTCCCCCTTGGATGAAACGGAATTATAACACATTGAGAATATTTTAAAAATACTAAAACTACAGGGGAATTGGTGTTACTGGCAAAATATTGGAATATGGATATAATTTGCTTAAGTAGTAACTGTTCTACTTAGCATCACTTTCTAACAATTGGAAGAATACTTCAGCTACACAAAGGTGAAAGAGTGGATAAATGCAAACAACTATAGACAAATTAGTTTTTATGTGTGCCTTGGAAAATGTGTGGCAGAATTCTAATCTAAAGAATATAAGAGATAACAGAAAATAAAATTTGAGACAGTACAGATATGTGCCAGCAAGTTACCGTATTTGCTTCTTACCACATAATCGAGGAATGTATGAATTTCTAAAAAGCTTATGACAAAGTAAATAGAGTGGAATTATAGAATGCTTTGCATGGATGTGGAGTTGAAGATTGATGGCTGCATGCATCAAGAGCAGTGTGTAATGAAAGTAAGGCATGGATGAGAATGTTTATCAAATGTTTATCAACACTGATCAGACAATAAGACAATGATATGGTTGTTTAATGTTTGATGCATACATATATAAAATAAACTTATAGTAACAGTAAAAACATGTTGGTGGGTGCTGGTGATGTTATAAACACTTGTCATTTTATAAGCATTCCTTCAGTGACTGTTTGGAATTACGATGGTTCTAAAGGAAGGGATTTCTGATCTGCACTTGAACTTTTGGCTGTTGCACATGATCATGTGGTCAAAATTTGGGCACTTGGCAGACTTCCCACAGTTACAACCAAGCACAAGTATACTGCAACTCCCCCACTCACTTTTCTCCCCCACCATCCTAGGACAGTGATGGCTGACCTTTTTGCCATCACGTGCCAAAAGTGGGGGGTGCCAGGGGAGGTTGTGTGTCCACATGCACACACCCATAATTCAATTTGCCCCACCAGCAAAAGAGGGAGGAGCAGAAAAAAACAGCTAGTAATTGGTCTTTTTAAATCCTAACTGGTCTGAGCTTTGCTTGTG
>JANHFP010002535.1:110465-125491 GCA_032468135.1 Calamaria suluensis | reverse complement strand
TGGAAGTTTTTAAGAAGATGTTGGATAACCATTTATCTAAAAAGGTGTAGATTTTCCTGCCTGGGCAGGGGGTTGGATTAGATGACCTCCAAAATCCCTTCCAACTCCTATTCTATTCTATTCTGTTCTATTCTATTCTATTCTATATCCACATGCTTGAGATTAAGTCCCAAACAATCAATGGAATTCATTTCTGAGTTGACATACATTGGAATTGTGTTATATGCGATGCAAATAACAAAAATTAGACTTCTCATTGGTTGGTTGGTTGAATTAATTTGTTTATCAAATTTAAAAACTGTTCATCTCACTCTCAGAGTGACTCTGGGCAGTTACAGATAAAATCATAAAAACCCTATAAAAAACTAATATGTACCAAGTTCAATAGAAATCCTTTGTTTTAACCTTGCACAATACAGTAACACATTTCTAATTGCCTGATAATATATTTATTTTCTTTGTCTGCATTAAATATTTTAGCTTTCAAATACTGGTATGTTTTTAAGAAACCTAATTACCTTTTATAATTTGAAAAAGTATCAATACTGCTAGGTGGCTAATTTACATAATTGTAGTTTAATTCATCTCAGCTCGGAGTAATATTGTGGGGGCAGTGGGAAAAATCAATAGTGTTAAATATTTTATGTTCCATAGTTGATGATCTCAGAATATATTTTAAAATGTTTTGTAAAATTATTATCTTAGCATTGGCATATTTTAATAGGTAACTTCATAGACTATAGGAAATTATTCTGACGTAGAGACTTCAGACATATTGTATGTCTGCACATTAGTAAAGGAAATTTGAAAGAAGATACTACAGTGTGAAAATAAACCACTGTCTTCTGGCTTTTCAGCTTTAGGATTTAATATGCTTTGAAAGTGACTCACAAGAGATGTTGCAGAATATATGAGAATGCAAGCACAGTATCTCTTTAAAGCAACCACATCTTTTTTCAGACCTGCACAGATTCATTAAAGTAGCATATCACTGATATGACTCATTAAAATAGTGATGCATATTCAGGTGCAGATATATGGCTGTTTTACAGAAGTACTTATTCATGCATTCTCCCAGGTTCTGAAATACTACTCCTGATGCACATGCAGCTCTTTTAGGCAACACTGTACAGATAGTTCTGATAGACCACAATTGGGACTGGCAACTTGGTTGCTAGGCACTGCATTCATAAAGTGAAACATCATGTGTCTGCAATGGATCTATGACCTCCCTTTTACTTTGGTCACTAAGTGAATCATTGCCATCATTTATTGAGTCATCATGTAATTGTGACTTGTGGTTTCATTTCTGTGTTCTCTATTAAGTCTGCTTCTCAGTTGAGAAACACATAAATAGCAGTTATGTGACTATGGAACATTGCAATTGGTATAAATTTGATGTAAAACTGTTTCTTTCCCAAATAATTGTTATTGTGAACAGTCATTAAACGAGGCATTTGGTAAGCAAGGACTACCTGTACTTGTATTTTAAATGTTTCTTGATGTACCTCAACTGAGTCATACTTGATTAAAAATATAGTGCATAGTGACTGAATATGTTTAGATTTGCTACAATTTGTTACAGTATGACAACAAGAATGTGCATTGTTAACAAACATAACTGAATTGCATCAGGTCCTGTTTTAAATTGTGTTTTTCCAAAACTGAAAACTATATTCACTTATTTGTATTACAAAAATGGTATCTTATTTGTTTGTTTACTTACTTACTTACTAACAAGTCTATATGGCCACCCATCTCACAAGAAGTGACTTTGGGTGGTGAATAGCCTATAACTTTCTTATCATATCTTTGTATTACTATCTTCTACTTTGTTCATGGTTTAGATTAAAATTATTAATTATAATTTGTCTTTCATCTTTATCTTTTGATGCCATAAACATATTTTAAAGACTTGGGGAAGTGAAAGCTATTTTTAAGCCAATTCATCCGGGTACACTGACAAACACTACCTTAAACTACCTTCCAGGATAGTGTAACTGACCAAGAAGGACTTGCTTTGGTGCAACTCTCTCTCCTTCTCCCTCTCCCTCCCTCCCTCTCCCTCTCTCCCTCTCCCTCTCTCTCTCTCCCTGTGTGTGTGTGTGTAAAATGTAATATTCTAAATTACTTTCAGTTGACATCCATTTTTTTAATTAGAAGTGGTGGGCACATTTCCTACTATGGAAAGCTGGGTGGGGGAAGACATACTGTAAGTGGAATTTGAGAGCTCACCTTAAGATGTGCTTCTTCTAAGACAGACATGACCTTAAGGGTGCTATTAATGGCTATTAAAAAGACAGCCCGAGCACATAAAACAGCAGATGTGATTTTTGACTTCCATTTTGACTGAGTAGGACCATTGTAACTGACTGTATTTCAACTGTATTTTTTTCCCTAGGGGTTGGACTTTGCTGCATTTACGGGACATATGTTTATTGGAATTTGTCTTGTACTTCTGGTTTCCTTTCCTTTTCTACGGCTACTTTACTGGAACAAGAAACTCTATAACAAAGAGCCAAGTGAGATTGTTGGTGAGTAGAAATTTGAAACAAGGTAGATATAGATCTAATTTACTTGATAACAAGAAACATTAAGAAGGGGTTTTTGTTTTGTTTTGAATATGGATTGGGTGAGCTTCAATCCTGAGAATTTGTTATATTTCTTTTCCAGAGTTTTTTTATCTCCTTATTCAGTGACTAAGTTTGCTATGGACAGCACATTATGGGTTGTGTTTAAGACTATCAGATATAATGAATATTGCACAGGTAGTTGATTTGAAAGAGCATTTGCTGGGAATCAGATATAAAGTCATTTCGGCTGGCATGTGCCAAATGTTGATGTCAGGCATTACAAAACTATGGCTTTAAATTCAGCTGCACAGACCCTTAATAGCTTATGAAGGAATTGGCTTATGTGACAGAAGACTAATGGGCCTGACTGGAATAAGATTAATTTTATATAGTTTTCTATTGTAGTGCAAAGAAATCAAAGCCTATTGATTTCTTTGCTATACTTTATGCTCTAAATTTAAATTCTAGGTGTTTTCCTCTTCCAGAATTAACAGACAACTTGGCTGAACTTGTGATACCCTTGATCCAGCTGTTGGTTCTCTCTTCTGTCTAGTGTGAGAATTAATATGGTTCCTCAATCCCCAGCTTTATTCTTTACAATAGCAATAGCTTTTAGACTTATATACTACTTCACAGTGCTTTACAGCTCTCTCTAAGTGGGTTACAGAGTCAGCATATTGACCCCAACAATAGGGGTCCTCATTTTACCAACCTCGGAAAGATGGAAGGCTGAGTCAACCTTGATTCCAGTTTTTTGTTTAATTTTTTTGTTTTGTTTAATGTCCACGTCAGTCTTGATTCCACTTTTTTGTTTAATGTTTTAAATTAGTAGGCAGTGGTTTCTTTATAGATGTGCTCTTTTTATTTTTATTTTTTTAAAAATCATCATTGGCAAGCATAAAAGGCATTTTTAGGAGCAGCTGTCAGTTAACAGCAATTACTCTGAAAACTTAAGTGGTATTCTGAACACTATTAGGAGTTGAATATACCAAAGCTGAGATATCTTGAAGTCTTTAAAGAAAATTGTATTATCCTATGCTTTGTTATTTAATCAACTACAGTATTCTTGTCTTTTACTAACCAAAATGGTTAAATATATTCAGTAAAGAAGTGTATTCAAACTCAAATTAGATGTCATCTGTGTTATTCTCTCATTACTATCTTCAGATTCAGCAGTTCTCATAATTAGTAAACTTTTTCCCTCCTACAATCAGCAGTGGTTACATCATGATGAAGCTAATCAGTACTTGCTCATTGCTCAATAAAAGCAAATACCAAAGAACTAGTTCTATTAAAGATTTCTGGGAAAGTAGATGAGAAGGGCGATCAAAGTACATTTCATTAAAAGGGATCTGAAGCAATTTGGCTTCAGAGAAGCAACAGAATGAGTGCAAGATGTCTTAATGGGACTTTCCAATCTTTAATTGCTGTAGTTCTGTGATAACCTTCAACAGAATTGTTTGAAACAGCTGTTTCAATCAATTTAGTGTCTGCAAAGTTGCCCCCTGATTACCAATCAAACAAGTACTGAATGTTTATAAAAAAACCCTCATTCACTGTTCTCCATTCCTTAGATTTCCTCGGTCTTCATATTCTTTTTGAGGGTGTTCTGCTGCTACTCAGTTGCTTAGGATGAGCAAGGAATTCACAAGATTGCACTTTGAAATACAAGGAGACGCTTGACATTTTCAAATTTAGAGACTTAAAAAATGCTGCTTATTGAAAAGGCTGAAAACCTTAAATATTAATCCTCCATTATTTTCCTAATTTTCTAACACAGGCTGTAAGTTCACCATGCCATTTTGCTTCTGTCCAAATCTATCACTTTTTTAAAATTACTTTTTATAATCTCCTTTATTTATTGATTGATTTATTTGATGTCAATTAACTCAATTTCTAGGTCTAGATCTATACTAGCAGATAGCTTCAGGTGGTCGACTATTTCTAACATTTGAAAACTCAGAAGGGTTAGACCTGGTTAGTATCTGGGTGTGGGGCCACTATGCAATTCCAAGGTTATAGATGGAGGTTGAAGAAGGTTAAGCAGACATACTGAAGACTACGCTAAGAGATGAATCTTGAGAAAGCATGTCATGAAAAAGAAACTCAAAGCAGTACTGATGATATTACTTAATTTGGAAATGAAACATCTGCAAACAAATAATCAAGCTTAAAGAGTACCAAGTAAATTTTTTTAAAAAACCCAATGTTACCTTGGTTTTATTTGATAGAAAGGGAGTGAAAGAAAAATGTAGAAGGCATTCATGATTTGGTTATTATACTCTATAGCAAAAATGTAGCAACTTGTAACCCTTGCATTGTCCTACCTTATTGGGGCTGACACCAGGCTAGATTGGAAGATGAAGATATCTATATAGATGTATGGAAAGAATATTTTGATATTGTCAAGAAAAAGACATGTTACCAGGATTCAAGCTTGACTTGAAGGTTTTCTTTACATCACACACACACAAAAGCAAGTTTGACATAAGGCAGTGGAAGCACATTGAACCTGAAAATCCTGAGGTAATTATCTCTTAGCATTTACACAATAATAAAGATAATGTGCCATGTAAAGTTTTTGGGGAAACATCTTTCTGTCTTTCCCTCAGTAAGCATATCTGTTTACAAAACATATAAAACAATTGACAAATAATAACAAAAATACATCTATCCTTATTACAGGAACCATGCCATACCAATTGTTAAAATTAATCATCATTTATGAAAACTTTGACAATGTCATGGAGGAAGAGACACTTGCTGCATATCTGTAGGTAGGCTGGCCCATCACCTTGACAACCTGGCTCTTTCTGACTTCCAGAAGAGTCATAGTGAGCTAAACATGTCTCCAGGAGGGCAGAGACAATGACTGTGGCAAACATCAAAGAACCAGTTGTTCAGAACCTCTTCAGACAAGACGAGGATGAAAGATCATCTACATGTGTTCCATGAGGAGACCTCATAACAACAGTCTTCCATAGATTTAAGCACCCAGAGACAAAGGGATCAGTCATCAAATTCACATTCTGCAGTGGAGCCTTTTAAAGGATACTAAGATTGCTAACATCATTTTCTAATCACTTTTGTAAATTGCTTATTTAACCATCTTAGTCTTACAGCTATTAGAATTCTTCAGAATGACAGATTAGATCTGATGAGTACATTTTCATTTCTGTACAAAAGAAAATTAACTATTTTATCTAGTTCTCTTTCCAACTCTCTATAACTTCTGTCTTACTCTTCAAAACTTCTCCTTTCACCCCCTTCCATTACTTTTTTTTTCAAAAGCTGTCAATATATTAAGTGAATTAGCTAACACTGGAGAAACATAGTTAGTTGCTCACACATTTTCATAGCTCCAACATTTTCTGAAAAAAATCTGATATAATTCCTCTCTCATCTGGGGTCAATTGTCTGGGGTCTTTAACAGCAAGCAAAAACATTCTTCCAGTTAATCGTTTTTACCTCCAATTTGTTCAAAAGCACTTTCACCAAAAACAATATTTCAAAATAATTATCCATTTTATGCTTCCGTATATTCACTCCTTGTTAAATCTTTTGCAAAAAGCTTTTAAATATTTTAAACCCTTTTTTCCCTTTTGTAATACTAGAAAAGACTGTTGACTGACCAAGTGGGATTTTCCTTTCCTTGTCCCTCAGAAAACCTCTCTTTAGTTGTAAATTAGTTATATCCAAAAGTGCTTTAAGAATGAGGCTCAGGCTAATCTTATATCCCTATAGGTTGGATTACAGCTGTGAGCTTGATTGAAATCACTCAACTCCCAGCCACTCAATTTACAAGCTGGGGACAAAAATCTCAGTTCCTGTAGTTTATTCATGAACAGCAGTTGTCTGAGCAGAAGTGGGTGATCTCAAAATCTGTCCTTTTTCTGAAGAGATTGTAGTGGCTAAAATTCAGTGTCTGATTGTCTAGATCTGCCAAAATATTGTACCTGCTCTTTCAGGGATATCCAGTTCACCATAAATCCTCATTTGAAGCTGACCAGAAGTGGGCTAAGTATAGAAAAGAGTCTGTCACCTATAGGGGTATCTCACTCTTGGTAGGATTCAGTTCAGATCCCTGGCCTTTAATGAATATTAAAGGCCAGGGATGTACATCTGAGAACAAGAGAAAGGCTAGGGCAGGGGTGTCAAACTCATGTCACCATGACAGCATCATGTGACATATTGGGACTCTCTCCCCCCTTTGCTAAACAGGACATGGGGATGGCCAGCGAATGGCACAACTGGCCTGTAGGCTGGGAGTTTGAAAGCCCTGGGCTAGGGATTCTTCAGAACATTTTCAAAATAGCTGACTGAGCTGATCTCTGCAGAGATACTTAAATCATCTAGATTATTAGTGCTAGATGATGTCAAGAGCCTCTCAAAAATTTACACAAGATACTACACAATACACAAGATATCTATAAGCCAACACATAATGCTGATCACACACTTGATTTGATCATTTGCTGGGATAGCCTTCTTTAGATAATTTCCCTTATAGTAATCTCATTGCCATGGACCACTACTTGCTGAAGGCCAAGCTTATAGCTACTCTTCATTATCAAGAGGTGAACTAGTTTCCCCAAAAAGCTGTGATAAAGCAACAAAAAATGCAGAATGCAAGTACTGGAACACTGCCCTTGAAAACACAACATAGAGCCCATTTGAGACACTATAGTACAGGCGGAGAGAGGTTTTTCTGTGGACTGGATGGTTTCATGTGTTACCTGAGGATGGGGCACTTATTGTTTGTGCAGACCAGTTGCTAGCATGCCACAGACTGGTGCCGGTCAATGGATTGGGGATTGGGGACCTCTGCTATAGTGTACTATGGCAATATATTCCAAAAAAGTAGCATTGTGATTACATCTACAGATTCTTATAGAGCTAGCTGTTGAGGGTTGTGAGAGAATGTACAAATGTCTTCAACCTTGCATTTAAAATTAAAGAACACCCAGAATGCTGTGGCATTTTCAGTGAGTTCTTTGGGTAGGGCAGCTCTGACTGGGAGGCGGGGCAGCAGCAGGGAGCTAGTTGGGGCTGATTTGGCTATAGAGCAGGAGTGTCCAAACTTGGCAACTTTAAGACTCGTGGACTTCAATTCCCAGAATTCCTCAGTCAGCTTTGCTGGCTAAGGAATTATGGGAGTTGAAGTCCACAAGTCTTAAAGTTGCCAAGTTTGGACACCCTTGCTATAGAACATTCTGAGCAGTTGACAATGACAGAGGATAAGGGCCCTGAGCCGGGACCTCCTCCCATCATTAAAACATGAGGTGCTGAGTGAAGAGCAGAACAAGAGGTTTGCATGGCTTCTCAAGAGACAAGTGTCTTTCTATTGATTATTGCTTGCATCTGGTCAGAGCTCTATTTTAAAGTGACTGCTAGCTGGTAGCCTTTTCTGGGAACTTGTTCTACTATCTGGAACTCTCTGTTCCTCATGAAAATCTATTGCCTTTTGGAATTCCACACTCTTTGACTTCAGAACTTTACATTTCAGCCCTGGACTCCAATGTATGGATCCTGTTCAGGGTTTTGGTTCAATTTTGACAAAACTGAGTGACTGAATGTTTGGATGCCATCCAGCCTCTGTGATTCAGGAAAAACATGCCTCTATTCCTAGGTCTGGGGTTGATACATTTGTGGGATGCTGGTCATATTTTTATTGTTGTGTTTTTAGTGCAGACTATCTAATTTTTGTCTATGTATTTAATTGTTTTAACCATGCATTGGCTTTTGTAAATTGTCCAGAGTGTATAGGAGTGATAAATTTTAATGCCTCCATGAGGGAAAGGAACTATATAAATCCTCATCCACAAGATCAAGTTTATGGAAATGTGATATTTCAATTATAGGTCAGTTCCTAGAATTCTATGGCTGTGTAGGAAAAATGAGAGTGATTCAGATAGACTATATGAGATAAATATGCAAACTGACTTTAGGATGGTTTATTGGATTGAATTATTTGGTGAATGATTTTCATTTGAAGACAAAGAAATTGTTGATTCTTCAAAGTTTTTCAGAGGCTTTTAATATAAACGACCCCAATATCTTTCTAGATCACCTGTCAGTTTGAATAAATCTCCATTGAAATTATTTTGCTTATATTCACTAGGAAGATACTAGATGGTGACAGTTGATCTGTAGTTCCATGAATTTGGAGCTCATCCCTAAAAGCTCCATGTAATCCCCAACATTTTTAACAGATATGTAACTGACTGGAAGAGATTAGCAGCAGATTTGAAAGCAAATGTTACCAATATGATGATGACATTCAAATAACTTTTTCTATGACAACATCATAAAACACGACTGCCTTGGCTAGTTGGCTGCAGATGGTATTGGGTTAGATGAGGAAAAATAACATTGAGTCCAGATGGATTTGGAAGACTCATTATTGGATTTTAGTAACATAATTATATACAACTGTCTAGATATAGTCATACTCTCTTAGAATGAGAAGATACATAGCGTTGGAGTGAGACTGAATATAGATAGTTTTCTTTCTTTAATGGAGGTTATAATCAGAAATGCTTTGATTTGTATTAGTTGATGTGCCAGTTTCATCAGTTTGTAGAGAATTATGAGAAAGTTACAGTTAAGC
Organism: Calamaria suluensis; assembly: GCA_032468135.1. Lineage (NCBI taxonomy): Eukaryota > Metazoa > Chordata > Lepidosauria > Squamata > Calamariidae > Calamaria > Calamaria suluensis. The sequence continues at coordinate 116,308 of JANHFP010002535.1, read as the reverse complement.
TCCAGATTTCTTTTTTGCAATTTTCACATAAGGTGAAATTGTAAGGCATGTATCAGAAAACAAAAGCTAGGAGTGAGTCAAGAATGCAAACAGAGCTGCTTAAACAGATGTAGGCAAAATAAAAGGAAATTTATCAGATATCAGGTGCTCAATGAAGAAGACAAATTGCTAAAAGATTATAAAGAAAAAATAGAATTACTCAATCCCTACTTTGGTTCAATCAATCAATTAGAATACAGCTGGAAGCAGGAGACCTTATATAGCAGAGGTCTCCAACCTTGGCAACTTTAAGACTTGTGGACTTCAACTTCCAGAATTCCCGAGTTGAAGTCCACAAGTCTTAAAGTTGCCAAAGTTGGAGACCTATGCTATATAGTATATACCATTTCAGGCAGGTGGCTGTCCAGTCTTTTCTTAAAAACCTCCATTGATGAAGCACCCACAACTTCTGAAGGCAAGCTGTTACACTGGTTAATTGTTTTCACTGTTAGGAAATGTGTCCTTAATTCCATGTTACTTCTATGCTTGATTAGTTTCTATCTATTGTTTCTTGTCTTGCCTTCTGGTGCTTTGGAAAATAAGTTGACCCCTTCTTTGTGGCAACCCCTCAAATACTGGAACACTGCTCTCCCTAGTCTTTCTTTTCTCTAGACTAACCATACCCAGTTCCTGCAACAGTTCTTCATATGTTTTAGTCTCCAGGCCTTTAATCATCTTAGTTGCTCTTCTTTGCACTTTCCCAAAGTCTCAACATCTTTGAGCAAAACTGAATATAGTAATCCAGGTATGGTCTTACTTAGGATTTATAAAGTGGTAGTAATACTTCACGTGATTTTGATTCTATGCCTCTGTTTATACAATGAAAGATTGTGTTAGCTTTTTTGACTGTTGCTGCGCACTGCTGGCTCATGTTTAAGTAATCATATTCTAGGACTCCAAGGTCCCTCTCCCAGTTACTGTTTTTCTTGTAATTTAATTTTTATTTTCAATATAATAATTCCATCTTCAATTAAAAGGTGTGTTGTCTGGGTACAAATATATTTGTAAAGTAATATGGTAATCAAAATTTATATCAATATCATTACTTTAACATTAATTTTATAATATTAAAATGATAATATTAATATTATAAAATTAATGTTAAAGTAATGATATTGATATAAATTTTGATTTATATAATTATAAATTATTTATTATAATAATCATAATATTTGCTTCTCTCTCTTAACATAATCTCCTTTATTTCACTGATCTTTTTCTTTTGTTTTGTTTCCCTGTTTCTAACTTCCATTTTTATTATCTAACCATTGATAAAATAAGTTCCATGTGATGTAATATTCAGTTTGTTCTTTTTCCTTGATTGCTAGCATTAGTCTATTAATTTCTGTATATTTGAATATTTTCCTGACCACATTCTCATCTGTGGGGATCTCTTCACTTTTCCAATTTTGTGGAAATGCGATTTGAGATGCAGTCAATATATGAATAATTAGATATGCATTCCCCTTATTATATTTTTTGGGTAAAATCCCCAACAAAAATATTTCTGGCCTTAAGTCAATGTGTTGCTTTATCATTTCACAGTTACTGTTTTTGAGCCAGGTTTTATCCAATCTGTACTTCTGCCTTTGATTTTTTTTTCCTGCCTTGCTCTTCTCCACATTAAATTTCATGTTGTTGGATAGGGTCCATTCTTCAAGTTGGCCTACATCATTTTGGATCCTGATCTTGTCTTCTGGGGTGTTGGCTATTCCTGCTTACTATCATCTGCAAATTTGATGAGTTCCCCTTCTATTTCCTCTTCTAAGTCATTTATGGAGATATTGAAGAGTACTAGTACTTATATAATGCATCATAAAGAGATTGATCTCAAAACCTCTTGAAAACAATGCAGTAATTGTCAGAAGCCATATTGGAGTTAAGTACAAATCTTGCCTGACTAGTTTTATCTCATTTTTTTAATTGGATAACTCCCTTAATATATTATTGTAATGTAGTAGACATAATATATCTTGTCATGAACAGAAGCATTCATCATGCTGATTACCAAGCTTGTTAAGTGTGGGCTGGCTGACAATTAAGGGGATATGCTGTTGTATGTAATATTAGACTCAGTTCTGATCAATGATATTTCATTGAATTTAAAAGAAATATAAATTAGGATTTCAGAAAGTGAAGCCTTGGTTTGTTTACTCTTCAACATTTGGTTTGGGTGGAGAATGGGGAAATGCTTGTCAAATTTGGTGATGATATAGAATTCTCTGGGATAGCTAATATTATAGAAGACAGAAATAAAATTCAAAATGCAAAAGAGATCTTGAAATAGTAGCTTATTGCAAATTGAATAAAAGAGACAGAAATATGATTTAGTTACAATGAAGACAAATGCATTTTAGGCTGTATCAACAGAAATAAAATTTCCAAATCACAGTTATGGGTGTCCAGTTATGGGTGTCCAGTTATGGGTATCATACTTTTGAAAGAACAACAATTGGGGAGCTACAAACTAAGCTCCAAGAAACATTATTGGAATAGCTGACTATATTTAGTCGTGGAAAAACTAAGTGACAAAGATGGGAAATGATAGTACTCTTCAAATTCCTCGCAAGGTGTCATGTAGATGAAAGTTAAGATTCATTCTCATTCCACAATGCAACACATGGAACAATGCATCATATTATTGGATGACAGGTGATGATTGACTAAGAGAGAGTAAAATAAATTACTAGAGAGGGGATGGAGATTAGACTGGTGGCTTAATTCATTTTGGACTTTGACACTGAGCCAATGACTTCAAGTCCCACCTTAGCCATGAAAGCCATCCTGGTGACTTTGGGCCTATCACACTCTCTTAGCCCAACCCACCTCACAGGGTTGTTGTTGTAAGGAAGATTTGTTGGATATGTTTGCTGCCTTGGGTTAGTTGTAAAAATGATAAAAGGGGAAATAAATAAATAACATAAAATAACTTGATGGTCTGAAAGGCATCTGTCTATAACACCAGGGACAACACCTCTTCTTATAAAATTTTATTTTGTACTAAGGAAATCTGGGGAGGCTCACCCCTAAAGGCATATGGTCAGTCTGATTATTACTTAGGCTTGAGCTTCCTTCATCTATGGAGTTCATTTCCTAGTACAGTGTTGGTGAACCTTTTTGCCATTGCTTGCCAAAAGTAGGGTGTGTGTGGCAGTGGGGATCGCCTGCATGCCCACACCCATAATTCTATGCGTCCTGGCCCCCATGCATGCACACCCTCCCCCTGCTTTTGGCACGTAATGGCCTGGTGAGCCCAGGTGAACCGGTTTGCATGACGTCATCTGTTCAGCGCTACCGGTCCTTGCGATCCAGTGCGATCCGGGAGCAACCCACCACTGCAGTAGGGCCATTTTTCCCTCTCCCCTGGCGCCAAAGCCTCTCTTCCCATGAGTTTCTGCTTCTTTTAAGGCTTCTTCTTCGAGCTCTCATCCCAAATTCTAGAAAGCTAAAACAATTAGAGAACTGTTTTATGCCATTTGTGTGAGCAGATCTTTTCATGGTTAAATGCGAAACAATTACTTTTGCTCTGGCTTGGTATTGGACGAACAATAATTTAAATATTTGTGTTTTCCTAAAAAGGCATATCTAACATAGAATCTTACTGAATGGTTGTAAAGCTTGATAGAGATGTATTTAGGCTATCATTACACCATTCCTTCAAAACAAATTTGATATGATTACCTGCCCATACATAACTTATTTCTTTTCTGAGAACTGAAATACTCTGCTTGATTTAGGGACAGATTGATGGGGTATGTGAAGCACTTTACATGGGTTGAAGATTGAAGTGCCACATAATGATGTTGCTCGTTGGAATGATTGTCGTGATGATAGGTTAGTAACCTCCCAAAAGGAAATACCTCATTTAAGAAGTGTTTCATGAACTACTATATGTAGCAAGGGGTAATAACAGCATCCTTCTTGAACAAGTCTTGCTAGATCCATGTAGAGAAATAACGGTCAAAATGGGAATTATTCCAGTATAAATATCTTATTCATAAATCAGTACATGATTAAAATGGCTGCTGATTCTGTGGTCCAGATATATTTTAAACATTTAAAGATGCCATAATTTTCTCTGGTAATCAGACAAAAGCAGGGAAAGATATTGCATTGATTACTTCCAATTTTTGATATAATATCTGAAAGATGACTTTGCAGATTTCAGCAAAAAACATTGTATATTTAAAATTTTGATAATATACTTACAAAAAGTTTTTAGAATATTTTTATAATGATTTTTTGTTATATATTTTATTTCTGTGCACCACCCAGAGTAGTTTTTGTGAATTGTGAGATATAAATTTGATTAATAAATAAATAAGTAAAGGTGCATCAATTTTAGTATGGGTATAGGTCAAGGGTTGGCAATCTTAAACACTCAGAGAGACATTTGGATCCATTTCCCACAGAAAAGAAAACACCGGGAGCCACAAAAAATCTTCCCATTCCGGACTATTTCCTGAGCGGCCACAAAACTAGCATATGTCATTGAATCAAACCTTACGTTTTCTTCTGAAACTTTTCTTTCCTTGGATATATCCATAGTTGGCCTACCTGGGGTTGAAAAGCTCAATAAATTGTGTGCTGGCAGGTGTTGCACATTGACGATTGTGACACATATTTTGAGTGACAAGTAGCTGCAGCAGAGGGGTGAAAGAGTCACATGTGGCTCCAGAGCCGCAGTTTGCTGACCTCTGGTATAGGTCATATTAGATACATATGAATATAACTGTTAAATTTTATATGAGAAGCAATTTCAATTAAAAGGGAGCCAGAGGGTCATTTAGCCCATCAACTAAGCTGAAAGGGGCTTCATGTTGAAAAAAGTGATGTTTTACTTATACCCTGTTTTCCCCAAAGTAAGACATCCCCTGGGAATAAGCCCAATCAGGCTTTTGAGCACCTGGCAATAAGACCAAGTGCTTATTGCAGGACTCAAAAATATAAGACAGGGTCTTATTTTTGGGAAAACAAGGTATTTAAAATATTACATTTATGCTCACTGTTTTCATGACTTGTCCTATTATGTTTTGTACTTGTTAACTTTTTTTATGGCAAGGTCTTTCAAAAGTTAGAAATAATCTGCACTTTTTTAAATCTCTGGGAGATCATGACTGAAAGTGCAAAAAAGGAACATGGAAAAAATGATATTTTTGCAAGGATGTTGACTTACTGATTGGTTGAGGGTTGATTACATGTATCAAGTCAGTCTTTACGCCTAATGATTATGTTGTTAGATCTTTCCAATAAGGCCAGCCTGGCTCTGCAGGTTTTCCAACAGTGCATTGACTTCAACTGTAACCTAATCCATCATCAGGCCATCCCTTTCTTCTTATACTTTCTATCATGATCAACTCCTCCAGAGAGCTGTCTTTGTATAAAGTGTCCAGAGTGTGATACTAGATCACAGTAACTCTGGATTAATGTCTTTATTTTCCATTGCTTGTTTTCTTGGCTATTGGCAATAGTGGATATAACTAGTCTTCTCCAACATCAAAGTTTAAAAACATCAATATTGTTCATATTCTGCTTCTTCAAAGTCCAACTTTTGCTTCCATAGAGTGTCACAGGACATACCATTCCTTGCATGATTCTGATCTTTGTAAGTACAGGCATGTCATATCATCTGATTATCTTTTTGAATGCTTCCATTGCTATTCTGTGGCATACTGTATTTCTTGACTGCTGTATGCTTTTTTTGTTTTATTATTTTATTTATTTATTTATTATTTAATTTATATACCGCCCCTCTCCTCGCGGACTCAGGGCGGTGTACAGCCAACAAGATCTAAAAACATAAT
>JANHFP010002535.1:82313-97330 GCA_032468135.1 Calamaria suluensis | reverse complement strand
CCTGACAGTTAGAACAATTAATCAGTGGAACAACTTGCCTCCAGAAGTTGTGAATGCTCCAACACTGGAAGTTTTTATGAAGATGTTGGATAACCATTTGTCTAAAGAGGTGTAGGTTTTCTTGTCTTGGCATGGGGTTGGACTAGATAACCTCAAAGGTCCCTTCCAACTCTTATTCTATTCTAACCTTTATTGTCATTTTTGACTGTAAGCACATGGCTCATGTTAAAAATAAAAATTTTAAGGACAGGACTTTACTCCTTGACAGAAGCGAAGACTGACTAATCATATTACAGAAAGTAATCTTATGCAAAGGAAAATCTGGTAAATCCAAGATCAGTGCAAAGATTTGTCTTTCAGCTGCATCCCAAATAACAAGCATTTTTACTGTGAGTTCAGTGAATTAAGGAAATCTTCATCTGCATTTCTCCCGGGTGCTGTGTTTCCCATTTCAGTGTTTTATCTGTGTAATCAAAAGTAAATTCAGTGAGGCTTATGGAGAGGGAAATAAGATATAGAATTTGGCTAGGTTTAAGAATCTTAGAAAGAGAAAGAATGAATACTTTCATCCAGTTGTTATATCATCCAGCCTAGAAAATTATTCTGCTGATGGATAGAGTAGGGTAACTATAAGGAAAAGTACATTGTGTGCCCTGTGTTCTACTATGGGATGAAATTAGCATAAATCATGCCACAATATTTTAATAATTGTAAAGAATAAACACTGCTGCACTTTGTAAAACTCTTTAGATAGTAAGTAGGCAATCCTTTGGCCCATTCTGTCATTGTTTGAGAGAAAGTAGTACAGCCTAATGTGAACAGAATGAACGTCAGATTTTAAGCTGACCATATTTTCTTACCCTAATGCTGGACAGACTTATGATAATCTAAAAAGAGTATATATTATAAACAGAAAAACTGTAGTGGTAAATGAACTTCAATAATAAATCAATGTTTACTTACCTAGACAGATCAATCACGGGTGGGCCAAAAAGCAATGGGAATTACCGTATTTTTTCAGAGTATGTTCTTTTTCCCCACCTAAAAGAGGATAAAAATTTGGGTGTGTTTTATACACCAAATGAAGCCCCGCCCATCTGCTGCCCCCACCTATCAATTTACCTCCTTGCAGCAAGCAGCCCATTTCAGCTTCAGCACAGCCTGACTAGCACAAGCACCTGATTGTCAATGGGATCGGCCTCCCGACCCTCAGCTGTTTCAGGCTGCAAGAATTGCCTATTGTCGCTTGGGCCTCCGTTGTTTGCTGCAAGGAGGCAAATTTCTGGGAAGCAGAGGGAGAGGCAGATTTTTTCCCTTGTTTTCCTCCTCCAAAAGATAGGTGCGCCTTATAGTCCGGAACGTCTTATACTCCGAAAATTACAGTAGAATGACTTCTGACTTCCTGACAGCTTTCCCATGGACTTTGCTTTCTGGCAGAGAGCACTTCAGCCTGGATTTTTTAAAAATGTATTCTATAAATTAGAAGAATTTAGGTATCTCAATTCAAAAATTGCTGCGGTATAATGCACTGTTTGGACTAACCTGAAGGGACAAACAGACAAACAGATAAATACAACGTGAGTTTTCACAGTGTATGTTCATTGTATATGGTAAATTGTATTTTTCCCAACTTGTTTTCCTGCTAAATGGATTAAATTCCTGAACTGATAGGATTACAACATTCAGGGTAAATGAATGAAGAAGGAGTTACTACATTAATTTGAAAGACACTGCAGATCGCTATAAACTCACAAAGTTAGCAGAATTATAGTGCTGAAATTATTTCTTTTAATTCAGGTGCACTTGTATTAAAACAGGTGCAATTCTAGGTGTCATTTGTCCTCAGTTCAATCAAAAATCATAGGAAAGGCAAACTTCCGAGTACAAGTAACAGCAGAATAACTAGCAATAAGTTTAGGATGCAGTAATGACTTTTACACAGTGCCAAGTCAGAAATCCTAGATACAGGGAAGAACTCCATATGCACATCCAACTAACTTAATAAAGATAAATTTAACTATTCAGGTAGAGATACACACAAGGTGTTTTTTTCCCTACAGGTGGGATAACAGCATGAAAAAAATAAACTCTGAAAGTAGTTCCCAATCACAGTTGAGTAAATCTTGCAGGTGTATTGGCTCTTCAAGCCTAATTTTCTTCTGGAATTTTGAGTACGTCACACTCAACTTCTCTAACCAGCTGAGCTACACTAATGACTTTTAGCCAAATTGTTTCTCTGCAGAACTTATCATAGCTCCAACTGCTATGTGGTTTTTATTGCCATGCCTCTCTGAATGTTCATCTCTTCCCATCATGGGGGAAACACAGAAAAAATATTTAAAAGATTGTAACTACTACAGTAGAAGCAGAGGATATCTTTAGAGGTTTCTTGTGTATAGCAGTAGACACATACAATTTAAATGCTTTTCCTTTTTACATCTGCATGGATGCACAGTTCTTTGCATATAGTAGTTCCATCACATTTTGACCATTGCAAATTTGACAATTATTCTGGGTTTATTCTCTTCATATCTGAGCCCAAGAAATAGTTGAATTTGGACCACATATTCTAAGAAACTCATTGTGGGCTTTATACCTCTATATAGGTATAAAGATGTATATATAGGTATAAAGTTGTATATATCCATTTATACATCTAGGTGGCAGTGTGCATTTATTAGTTTTTCCTCTATGTTTGTTGCAATAAAATGGGGATGCTGTGGGCCAGCTCAGCCAAAGAAAGTTGGCTGGAGGGGACCAAGAGGCTGTAGACTCAGCCTTCTGGAACATCCTTCCTTTGGAACACAGGATGACTTTGATTTTGTTAGCCTTTCACAAGGTTCTAAAAACCTGACTATGTGCAAGAGCCTGCAATGAGACTGAAGAATACTAAAGGCACTGAGCGACAAAGAGAAGCTGGAAAAGTCTCCATAGGTCACCTTGCAATGTAGACTTGCATAGTTATGACATATAATCATATGTAAAATGAAGAAAGCCTATATTTGAAATGCCAAGAATTTAATTGGATTGCCTGCTATATAAAAAAAATATATTCTGCATTTGCTTGTGGGCAGAAGAAGATCATTGATATTATTTTCATGAAGATGAAGGAAGAAGAAAGGCTGTGGACAAAAGTTATTGTCTGCAGTTGGCAAGAGACATATCAAATGCTAACTCAGAATAAGTAAGCAGATCATTAATACAGCAGATCATGGATACAGATAATTAATTTCTACCTAAGAGAAATTTGACTAAAGTATTCGCAGACTTGCTAAATTTTGTCTGTGGGATTACCTGAACTGGGTATGCTGCTGGAATAAAGTGGAATAAAGCAAGTAAGAAAAATTCTCTCAAAAAGCATAGAAATTTGTAAAGGAATGTTTAATATTAGTTGGTAAATAAGTGCAGACCACTTGAAGAAATAACTTTTAATTCTATGACATATTTTGTTGCCATGAAACACTGTTTAAAGACTTGTATGTTTGTTTTAATTTCTTCAAAAAACTGGAGAGAATATAAATTTAAATAGGAATAAAATTTTGCATCACTATCTTTTGATTAAGGGTGGTTTACAGAGTAGCATGTTCTAATATAATGTCATATCTAATCTGTATATTTTTTGTAGCTGAGTTACATATTGTGAATGAATAGCTTGTATCTGGAACAATATAAATTGGGATGGTAGTGATAAATGCTAAAAGGTGTTTTGGACTTTATTACTTCCTGGATGAAGTCATTTAAACAGTATCATTTCTCATTTAATTAGGCCTCAGTTCAGCTGTTTTGGGTCTTACTGTTTCAATAGAAAAGAATATATATAGCTCAGGGTTGAACTAAGGGGTGATGACACTACCTAATTGGGTAATGAAACACTTGCAAGCAATTAAATTCAGAGATTATTAAGGACTTAATCTAATTGTAAATAAAGTTTTTAATTCAAAATTCTAGCATAGACATGCTTTATAGGATGAAAAGAGGGAACATATATTCTGTTCACTTGACTAAATATATTTATTTAGTAAATAATTTAGTAACCAGATTTCTTTGTAAAATATATTTATATATAGTTTCAAGCCAGGACTGAGTGTCATGAACATTTTTTGACTCTGATTTGACTTTGTGACTTCTGTATCCCAGGACAAGAATGTTGCAAACAGAACCCTCTGGACTAGCCATAGTCCCACCATCTGTTCTTGCAGTGGTTGACCAATTTAAGGAAGTCACTAATCTCCCTGCAGATAACTTTCAAATGTGGCCATATTGCCAACAAAGCTAATAGCCATTGATTCCCATGCTGTTTATGAATTGGTCAAACTTGTTTTTGAAGCCAAATAAGTTAGTGATCAACATTACTTATAGCATTTCTCTTCAGCCTCACCTGTTTGTAGAATTTTGAGTGGGGACGTCTAAAAGAATTTATAGAGGCTTCTATGAAACAGTTCCAGTGCTGAGATTTATGAAATGTTTGCACTTAGATGAAGCTTCTGGGAAGACTTTGTACTTTATTCATCTGCCATTTCAACATGTAAATGTACAGGATCATAGTCAATGACACCCCTCCTTTTAATTCTATATCAGCCATTTATAATCAGATCTTCATCTACCTTCCTGGAAAATTCCTCTTAAAACGTTCTCTGGCTCTGTAGAATTTCAGTCAGTTAGCTCTAAATAACCCTTTTCTAATCTGTTTTTGCAATATTAATTCAGTACCTACATCTTACCTAATGTTGGTCCATCTCATTGAAGACTGTCTACATGCCATGGAATCTGTTTTCTAGACTTTTGTTCAAGACTATAAAACTAGAGCCTTTGATATAAAAAAATTCTTTGCTACTGACCTCAGTCTTCTTAATGTGTCTAGAATATAATTATTTCTAAATTGCTGTAAACAGTTCTGAGCATATTAACTGAAAAATTACATCGGTCTTTCTTGAGGGAAAAGGAAATCTGTTTGTTTTAATTACTGGGGAGAGAGAGAGCACCCAGGTTCCAATTTACTAATTTTTGTTAGCTGTGTAACCAATGGTTTTAAAAACTTGTTGGATTAATAATTTCTTAGAAGTGGGCAATTCTGTCTAACAATTTAGAATATATTTGCTGAATTTACTTTCTTTCTTTCTTTCTTTTTTTTAAAAAAATAGGCTTTGGCTCATCTTCATTTAATAGAATACATAGGAGAACAAACAGCTTTGTTGATAAAGGTATGGTTTACATTTTTTAAATTTAGAAAGGATAAGTTATATTTTTCATATTTATGGTATTAAATTAATGATTATGTTCTGCTATCAGAGATATAGTCCTAGATTAAAAGGCAAGACATACAGTGAAATCCTGGGGATTTTCTTCTTAGATGAATTGTTAGAAGATGGAATTTGGGAATCAGGGATTTTTTTTTTTAAAGCTCCAATACTGGATCTGGATATTATTATTCTCAGGCTACTGTTACCGTCTGGAAAAGGAATCAAACTTAGACCCTTGGTTGTAGGAAATCCTCTTCCAATCCTTTGGACCGGTGAATATATTTAATGCAGCAAACACATCATGAGTGTTTAAAAACTTATGAAAAACGATCCACAAAGTAGCTGCAACAGTACACAACAGCTGCGGAATAGCAGTTTATAAGGAAAAAAGATGGTAATTTCGCTTCTTTACCGATCATGATTCCCTTGAAAAGTGGCTGATTTTTGTTTTTTTGAGAGAGGAAACAAAGTCACAATTATAAGAATTAGAACTGCATGCAATTTTCTGGTAAAAATATTAAGAGTCCGAGCAATAAAGCAATGTATTTGCTTCAGGGGATCTGATTTGTGAAACTTGAAATTTAAATTTAAATAGGAATAAAATTTTGCATCACTATCTTTTGATTAAGGATGATTTACAGAGTAGCATGTTCTAATATAATGTCAAGTTTCTTAATCTCCTAATTTGTATATTTTTGTAGCTGAGATACATAGGCTGAGATACATAGTGCTATTGCTATAACTGGGAAAAGGGCCCTGTAAATTTTGGACTAATTTTGCTCCTAAAACTATTTGGCATACCGCTGGAACACAGAATACAATTTCTATGAAAATTTATATTTCTGTCTCTTTTTCTTATTTCTACTGAATCAGATAATTGTGCTATTTTTATGTACATATTTGAATTTAAGTTTTTAAAACATAAAAACATTTAAAACAACAACTTCTACTACACTGTTCAAAGATGTAATAAAGTTGACCTATCTAACATTGAGTTATATACAAATCTGCAGATTTTTAGCTTGAGTTATAGCAGGCTATATCAATGACAATCTTATTTGCAAAATAATTGCTTTCATGAAAAAGGTCACCTATTTAATCCTTCCTTTCTGTTTTGCCTGTCTGCTAGGTGGTTCCTGAAGAGCAACGTTTGACAGTTGCTATTATTTTAATTCTGTGGGTCTCTGCATTGGCATCATCTCTAATTGACAATATTCCATTCACTGCTACAATGGTAAGCCCTATGTCTTTGCATCCTTCAGTTAGAGTAACAGTGTACAGTGTAGAGTAACTGCATGTCACTAGATGTTTAGGTCACTCTACATTCTTCTTTGGTGCTTTCAGATATTAATTTATCAAAGTAATTTTCACCTTTCCCATTACTTTATTGCCAAGGGGTTTCTTACATTAATGCTCTGAAATGTGAAAGTTACCATAGCAATTTCCATAATCCATTAAAAAAGTTAACAGTTAAAAGAAATAAAATAAGATTAGTCTAACAAGATATCTTTTTTAAACCAATCCATGCTAATAAAATCAATCACTATGTGGTTTTCAAGTGCGTAGAGTTGGAGCTATGTTTATTTGATCTAGAATCTTTTCAGATATTGATAACCCTCTGCAACCCTTTTAGTTCTTCTATTTACCCTTTTTGAAGATAGTCATAGAATTGGCATGTCCATTCTTGAAGGGAAGAGTCCTCACCACACATGAAGTGAGGGGAGTGAAGTGGCCACAACATGTCATACCAATGGTGACTTTTACATTCTGGAACACCTTGATTCACTCTCATTTTAAAATGACAGGCTCATTGAGAGATTCTACCTTCAGAGTGTTACTTGGGAAAACCTTACATAAAGTAATTAGATCAGGGGTCCTCAAACCTGGCAGCTTTCAGACTTGTGGACTTCAACTCCCGGAAGTCTAGAATTCTGGGAGTTGAACTGCACAAGTCTTAAAGCTGTCATGTTTGAGGACCCCTGACTTAGATGAAGGGTACTTATATGAGCACTCACCTCATCCCAGAATAATTGTACCCAGCACTTTTAAAAGAAGTTAGAAATTAAGTTTCTTGTTTTCAATGTAACTGGTTATCATCTTTAATCTTATTGTTTCTCTTACTATTTATTATTTTAATGTACCTTTTGTAGATTCCTGTACTTCTCAATCTAAGTCAAGATCCTGAGGTTAACCTACCTGTAAAACCACTGATCTTTGCATTAGCCATAGGTGCCTGTCTTGGAGGTAAGCAGTGATAATAATAGTTTGAAGAAATATATATTATCAGTGAGAGCTAAACCAACACACTAAATTGTGATTTTTAAGTTCTCAGTAAGATTAGACACTTTTGTGGTTAACTAAAATGCTAATCAAATTGCAAATTTAAAAATATTTATTTTTTAAAATAGCATATATTAGCATGTGTAGCACATGCAATCAGTATTTTTTATATCCTCAAAGAAATAATAATTCTTTAGAAAGTGGGACTGAAATTGACTTCATGCTTGATTTCACTGGTCTGGCCAATGATGGTATTAGGCATGGTATTAATGATAGTATCATTCTACAATTTCCATCTGTATTGGCCACTCTTGTCCTGATGTTGTAGATAATATTCTCAAGTGTTGCAAGCTATCTCATTAGTTCTGTTTCTGAAGAGTATAATCTGGAACATTTGCCTATGTCCCTTAGGAAGTATCTGCTAACCTATGGCTGTCTTCTCCTATTTCAATCTCTTAGCTTTCTCAGTTGCAACATAGCAGTTATTACAAGCAACTATTATTTCAGTATTCTTAACTGGGTAATTGTCATTGGCATCAGCCCTAATATCTTTTCTGCTCAAAATTGCCTGGGGCTCAATTGACTGGATATTCTTTGCATTCCTCGCCATAGTCACCTTATGATAGAACATAAATGAATGTTCTTGTCTACTAGGACCTGGTAGACATCATCACTAGCACTGCCCTCATTCAAACCCCATACTTTATCCAGCTGTCATAATTATATGTATTAAAGTGGTTTTGACCATGTATCATTACCATCATTGGAAAGTCATCTACAGTGTCTTTTTCAGCACTGTTCAACCAGGTCTGTAAATATTTGAGGTGATTATAGATATAGTTATAATTTTGATTCATTAACCAGAACATTGGTTTTATCTTTATGATATTTATGATTCAGTGTCATAAAGTGGAACAAAGTCAAGTTTACCTCTACACCTCATTCTTGAAAAATTGGACTAGTACATTGTGAGGCCACTAATTATCTTGCATGCTGAAACAATATCTGAGTGAATACTTAGATCCCCCCAATTCTTATAATTTCACTAATGTCTTTAGATCTCTTGCATTTAAGAAGGGAAACTAGCAGCTCACTCCAGTAACTTTAGCTACAACAGGGATCCCCAACATTTTGGACTTCGGGAACCACCAAGGAGCCACTTGCTGAAGTGACTGAACTCCCAGTGACGGGATGGGGTACTTCAGGCACTCTCTTGCTTCCCTCTTTCTCTTTCTCTCTCCCTCTCCCTCATTCTCTCCCTCTCTCTCCTCTCTCTTTCTCTATCTCCCCCACTAATTCTTTCTCATTCTCATCTCTCTCTCTCATCTTTCTCTTTGTATCATTCTGATTCTCTCTTTCGCATTCTCTCTCTGATTCCCTTTCATTCTCTTTGTCTAAGGTGACCAGACGTCCCGCTTTTCGCGGGACACACCCGCTTTTTAGTGAAATGCCCCGCGTCCCGCAGCATTTTTAAAAAGACCCGCTTTTTTTTCTGCTGAGTCCGAAGGCCACACCCACCCACTGTCCTCCCCACCAACTCTCAGCTTCCTGAAAGAGATGCTGCACGCGAGCCTGGCACGGAGTGAGTATGGGAGGGAGGAAGGGAAGGATACTCCTGACTGCCCTCTCCCTCCACCCGGCGAGAGCCAGTACATATGTCAGGAGCCACACGGGGCACCCGTCACTTCAGCCCCCGCCCAGGAGCTTCCGGGCTTTCTTTGGCGGTGCTGGTTTTCTTCTGTGGCAGCAAGGAAGAGGAGGAGTCCCGCGGGATGGCTGCGGGTCCAGCGCCTGCCCCGGACCGGCACCAGGGCTTTCTCCCAGCTCTCCAGGGGCTCCTCCTCCTCCTCGCTGCCACAGAAGAAAGAGACTGCTGGCTTTCTTCTGCAGCAACGAGGAGGAACCCCCAGAGTGCGGGGAGAAAGCCCCGGCGGTGGTCCATCCCGCGGGGCTCCTCCTTCTCTCTGCCGCAGAAGAAAGAGACTGGGCCCTTCTCCAGCCCCTTTTTCCTTTCCTCGCTAGGCTGCTATCGCCCTGGGTGTCGCCAGGGCAAGCGTGGTGTGTGTGCATGGGGTGGTGAGGGGCGAGGACTGTTCGGCACTGCAGTGGCACATAAAGCCACCGCGGCTGCTTCTACCACCTCAGCTGCTCCTGATCCCGCTGGGATTGGCGAGCCTTTGCTTCTGCTGTCTCCGCCAGCTGCTTCTGCGCATGCAAGAGCGCTTCACTCCCTCCGCCCTGAGTCCAGGGAAGGAGCTGCTGCTGCCAGTCTTTGCATCCCGAGGGGTGAACACTCCTTGCTTGGAAGGCTGCAGGGAAGAGCGAGCGAATCGCTCGTGCGTGCACGGACACAGCTGGAGCAGTGGCGAGCAATGTGACTCCCTGGGTAGCAGGCCTAGCTGTGGTGGGAAAGATCTGGCTGAAGCCAGAGGAGCTGCTCCTGATCCCGCTGGGACTGGGGAGCCTTTGCTACTTCTGCCTCTGCCAGCCGTGACCATGAGAGAGAGAGAGCGATTCGCTCGCTCTCCCCAGCAGCCTTCCGAGCAAGGAGCGTTCACCCTCTTGGGAGGCAAAGACTGGCAGTAGCGGCTCCTTCCCTGGAAGCGCTCTTGCATGCACGGAAGCGGCTGGCGGAGACAGCAGAAGGCTTGCCAGTCCCGGCAGGATCGGCCAAAACTAGCTCCATATCGTTGACAGCTGCCGGTCTTTGCAACCCAAGGGGGTGAACGCTCCTTGCTTCGAAGGCTGTGGGGGAGAGCGAGCCTTTGCTACTTCTGCCTCCGCCAGTCGTGACCGTACGCGCGCGAGCGATTCGCTCGCTTTCCCCCCGCAGCCTTCCAAGCAAGGAGCGTTCACAGGGCGCAGGGTGCTTCTCCCATTGCCCAGCGGGTTCCTGGGTTCTCCGGGAGCCGCGCAGGGTATGGGGCGCTTCGCGCGCCTCCCCGCATCTTCCTGCGCTGTCCGGGAGGCGCGCAGGGCGCGGGGCGCTTTGCGCACCGCCCCAAGGCTTCCTGCGCTATCCGGGAGGACAGCCCCGCCGCTTCCTGGGTTCTCCTGGAGCCGTCCCCCCCCGTTGACTATGAGTTTTAAAAGTCCCTTTTCTCCCCCTTCAGCGCCCCCCCCCCCATCGACGATGTCCTGCCAACGATTTCAGGAAATCTGGTCACTTTAACCTAGCCCAGCCTGATAAAATCTTCAGGGAATTTGATAAAACAATTTGCCAGCAATGTTCCTAGTCTACCTTTGTCGCTCACCACAAGGTTTTCCTAGTAAGATAATGAAAACAACATTCTCCATTCTTGGTCCAGCAGGAAGCACAACTAGATGAAATCAACTCCAAACCTTAGTAATACAAGCCAGTTTGGGCCTCTCAGCCATGATCAAATCATGGATAGCCTTATGATTGACTGACCTGACACTAATGCAGAGCTTTTAAGCATTTTTCCAGGTCACTGCCATTCATTATTCTGAAGATTCTTTACACAGTCCCCAAATGCATGAAGACGTCTCAGAAACAATCTTTTAAAAAATATTAAGCTTAATTACAGTAATATATAGGAACCCAAAACCTGTGTTCATGGTCCCCTCACCCTACCTGAATAGGAGTTTTGTCTCATGCCCATGGGCAAGTAGGAAGCAATATAAAACAAACAAATAAATAAATCATTTTTGCTGTTAAGTTTGGATTTGTATAAGATACTTAGATGATGTTAATTGAGAAGGGAAAGAGAGAAGGAAGGCTGTTGTAATTAGTGGTTCAAACCAGCCAGAAAACCTGAATTGCCTCCACGAAAGATAAGTTTCTAGAAAATATGTGCTATAGTCATTTTTATCAAACAAGCAGCTGTTGGAAGCACAAACAAAAGCAGAGAATCTCACCAGATCTAATTAAAACTGTGTATATGTTGTTTAAGAAGTAGGTGGATCTAAACAGTATGTGAGACTTCATCCATGCGTAAGACAGATGGATAATCTCCACTCTGCAGGACTTGAAGTAAATTCTATTTTATATCTCTGGAGCATCTCTCATGGTTTTGTCACAGCAACCAAGATTTTCAGAGCTCCTCTTGTTGGTGTTTCAAATGAAATCCCTTCCATGCAGTTGGAATTCACATCTTCCACAGGGAAAAGGTCTGGTAGCACTTATCCTATCAGGCATGAAGAATCAGGGCCACATTAGGTTCCTGTTAAGCTGATGTATGCCTATATACAACAATCTAGCCAACTAATCATCATCATCTTTTAACAACCCCATAATCCATTGCAGGGTGGAGTGTGGGTAACTGAATGGAACTAGCAGAATGTTTAATGGCCAGATGCCCTTCCTGGTGCCAATGCGGAGTTTTGTTCAGCAGATATATTCTCATTGTGCCCAGAGAGAGAAACATCTACCTAGGATCGAACTCACAGCCTCCTGATTGTGAGGCGAGAGCTCCACCTCTAGACCACCGAACCACTCTTAACAATCTAGTCAACTAATGATCAGCAGTAAATTGGTGCTAGATAGGAGTTAATAAAATCCAAGGATTACTTAAACTGCTTGTGGGAACATAATGATTTCAGGCTAATTCCTCTCTTGACTCCACCAGCTCTGCCAGTCCTTCTCCTATACCTCTCTATGCCCTGCACAGCTAAAGAAAACTTCTCCATCTGTAAGTCAGGGTAGCACCACCCTGCTTGATGCAAGGGGAAACATTGGAAGCAGACATAATGCAAGAATGAACCTCATTAACCTGATTCCAATTTCCTGTCCTTAATATAAAGCTAAGACACATGCTGTTTTTATTCTGCATGAAGTTGACCTGCTAGTCTACTTTTTATAGAGAGGCCTTTGAAAAACTATTTTGATCTATTAAATATGTTCTACTCATGAGCCAAATAATGTTTGACAAGTTCTTAATTCACAGGATACAGAATACTTTTTCGGAAATGCTCATGGCGATGTTCATGTTGTAACAATCATGCACTGAAAGGAGGGGGAAGGGTGAGATTTATCTCTCATACCTGTACCAAATTAATAAAACATAGTGTAATAGGGTCAAATCCTGCCACTAATGCACATTCTGCCCGTCGAAATTTCTACAGGGTTTTTCTAAAAAATGTTCTCACTGCTAGGCATGGAATAATTCCACTTCAGCCCATTACAATAGAAAGTTATGATAAATTTTTATTCTGTTTATTAAGTTTATATTCCACCCATAGGAATTCAAGGTGGCTTCTAAGGGGATTTCCTTATAACCCTTATAGCGGTATAACCCTGTGAGCTGGATTTCACTAAGAGAAGGAGTGACTCGCCTAGAGTCACTCAGTGAATTTCTCTGGCTGCATATGGATGTGGGACTTCATCTCTTCACCCCTCCTCCAACAGATTCATCCCTACCAGTGGTGGGTTTCAAAAATGTTTATTACCGGTTCTGTGGGTGTGGCGTGGCGGACATTGAATGGCTTGGTGGGCGTGGCAGGGGAAGGATACTGTAAAATCTCCATTCCCTCTCCAATCCAAGGAAAGGTTACTGCAAAATACCAATATCAGGTGGGGCTTGGGAGGCAGAGAGTAGATGGGGGCAGGGCCAGTCAGAATTTTACTACCGGTTCTCTGAACTACTCAAACTTTCCCCTACCGGTTCTACAGAACTGGTCAGAACCTGCTGAAACCCACTTCTGATCCCTACCTATAACTGATTCTCAGCAGAGCACATCATTCCACACAGCAGATTTTGGTAAGAAGGAAGAGGCTGTTTCTTACTAATGATACAGTTGTATTCTGTCAAAATCAGCAGAGCAAACCTTGCTTACCATTAAAAAATACTTTCACACTTTCTCATTCACAACTCAGCATTCTCTACTAAATACCTTTTTAATTTCCCCAGACATAGTTCTCAGACCTGTAGGTTCCTTGTTCTGGTCTGATTTCCTATTCACCCCCACTAAAAAGCTACTATGCTGTTTCTCTCTGAGGAGTTGACACACAGCAACCCTTCAGCAATCTAAACTCAATCCAGCTAAATTCGCATTGTTTACCACACTCCTCACTTCAGTAGCAATGGACAACAGGGCCATCGAAATGTGCCAACTCAACATTATCCCTTCACCTTTGCTCTTCCCTTGTCTCTCAAGATCTTTAGTATCAGGTTGCTTTTGAGCCTGGGCAATACAGTTTGCAATAACTGATCATTATTCAGAGGATGAAATAACTTAAAACCATGATGGTAAAGAATCATGTGTTTCAAATCTCAGTAAGTGTTCATATTGAAGTCAGTTACATTTAATGTTATTCTTTACATCAAGCATGGGATTTCTTTTTCTTCTGAAAGCCATTTTCCCCAGGTAGAAATATATATGAATGGATATATATATACAGTACACTAGAAGGTTGGAGGGAAAATATACATCCCAGTGAACATTTTAGGATGGAACGTGTCTTACATGGTGTTTGGTCCAAACAAGTGCTTGCAGATTATGACCTCCACAATCCTCCTCCTCCTCCTCCACCTCTCACTTCCCACTTTCTCTTCCCTCCTCCTTCTGCTTCCATCTCTTTCTCTCCAGTGCTGTTACACAGATATCAAGTTATCCCTTTCAAAGGGTTTCTTTTGCAACAAAAAAGCATGGTTGTGGCGGCAGGTTTTATTGGGGGTTTTTTTCGTTGCTGTTTTTAAAGGGATTTTTGTCTTTATGGCTGTGTACATTATTTTTATTGGTTGTAAATCTACCAGAGTGTGGTTTTAAGACAGACAGCAATACAAACGTTTTGAAATAAATAAAACAATAAATAAAACAACCTCTTTGCTAGTGCAAAAAGAGCTGTCCCTGAGCAATACCTCATCTCCACTACCCTGCCAATAATCAGAAATAATATGTGTTGCATGATGAAGACTAAAGCAGTAAGACTGGATCCCAGACCAATATACATTGCCTAGATAAGGTACATTTTATACATATTGGTGAAGAGACTCCATATTTGTGGTAATAAGATCAATATGAAAATGATGTGCAAAGGCATGATCTAAGCAACAAGAAAAAATTCATGCACAACATGCGGAAGAACACACTTTCCTTCAGATACGTGTGCCCATTGCTTAATCCCTTTCAGAATTGCAAGAGCTCCACCGCCTATCCTCCTTGCAGCCAGACACCGTAATAAATCATAATAATTAACACTTGGGTAGCGCGGTGCCCAAAGATCTCAGAGCACTTCAGAAACATATGCTGACAATCAAAGGAAACACATAGACTGCAGAGAAAAAGCAGCCCAACTGCAAAGCACTCAGGAAAGTGTTGTACCTTTGTTAGAATAGCAGGGTCAGAAGCAGGGCTGAAATGCTACCGGTTTGGACCAGTTCGGTACAACTGGTAGCAATCGTTGGCTGGCCATGCCCCCAAACCGATCTGAGGCCCTGCCATGCTTGCCTGCCTTCCGCGCTGCCTTTTTCTACAGCATTCCCCTCCCCTCTTTGGATCGCCCTGCAGGGGAGGTCTGCCTTTGCAGAAACCAGG